>JAAAKG020198385.1:0-19070 GCA_010014905.2 Druon quercuslanigerum | reverse complement strand
TTATAGGGGAATAGAAAAATAAGTCCAGCTAGGAAGCATGGTGAGGCTTTTAATTTGCCCATTTATGTGCCGAAAGTCAAGGACACACCTTATTTTGCTAAAGCGTTTCATTTTTTTTTGCAATGAAATTAGAAAATGTCCAATTCTTGAATAATGTAAAGCTAAAATTTGAATATCAATTTTTTTCTTTCCAGATCACTTCGTCCAGTTGTTGTTGAACCCTTTGAGCAACAAGATGATGTCGATGGCTACCCAGATAAAAATCTGCCGAGGAAGAACCCGGAATTCTACAAAGCACGTGAGGCTGGTCCTCGATTCGCTCAAATTGGAAGTTTTGAACACGAGTACGGAACGAGATGGAAGCAGCTGCACGAACTTTACAAACAGAAGGAAGACGCTCTCAAGCGCGAAATGATAATGGAAGAGGAGAAACTTGAAGCACAAATGGAATTTGCGAGATACGAGCATGAGACTGAAATGTTGAGAGAACGTAAGTACATTTTAATAGTTATTATTTCAGGATGGCAGTTGGACGAAGGGGCAGATGGGAAATGACAGTGAATTTATATTTTGACCGGGAATTGAAATTTTTTAGATATTAATATATCTAATCTCTTATATCACATGGTATAAAGCAAATTTTAATAAGTCTGTATTAATTCAGATATCTGAAGAAAAAAAAATTTCTATGATTTTAAGAATCTAAATTTTATAACTGATGTGATTTCAGACAAAAAAACATTTTTTATAAGAAAATAACAAACTTCACAAAAGAAAAAAACCTTAATTTACACCATGTTTTTTGTAAATAAATTTTTATAACCTTCGCTTCTTACCATTTTGTAAAAAATGATTGCAATTTCATAAATGACGACTTATTTTTTTTTGTGTGTAAAACATTCTCTACAACTCTACCTTTTCAAAATTTGAAAGTAACTGAAAAATCTTAAAATATAATTATTTGTTTTAAAAAATTGTTCTAATGATTTAGAGCCATAGAAAAAACCATAAAAATTATAGAAAAATGTACTTTGAAATTTAGAAGCAGTAGTTGATGGTTTCTCGAAAAAAATATGTAATTTATTAAATGCAATCATTTTTGAAAAATTGGTTTATAAAAAAATGTTTTTTTTTTATTTATTTAGAATGACAGCAGTTACAATTACAAGTTAAAATTACAAGTGTTTTGAATTATATGTATTTTAATTTATATATTGCAAACAAATATGTTTAAAAGAACCCCAACGCCACGCTTGTTTGATGAATTCTTAATCAACAAGTGCCATAGAAATATACTTATAGGGGAATAGAAAAATAAGTCCAGCTAGGAAGCATGGTGAGGCTTTTAATTTGCCCATTTATGTGCCGAAAGTGAAGGACACAATTTATTTTTGCTTAAACTTTCCATTATCTGTACAATCGCTTAAAATATTACAATTTTCGTATAACGTGATGTAATTTAATTTACAGTAGTTCATTTATTAACTTGAATTTTAAATAAAATATAGTTTACTTATTCATCAATAAGGACGAATTTTCAACCAAATTCTGGAATTCTTAACCGAAAGTTTTAATTTTCATTTGGACAAATTATTGTTCAACTAAATTGATGATTTTTACACTTAATTTCATAGAATATTTGGAAGTTAAATTTTTAGTTAACAAAATTGATTGTGAAACAAAAAATATTTTTCAACAGAGTAATTAAATTATCAATTATTTGAAATTTTTAGTTACAAAAATAAAGCAAAATCATTAAATCCAATTAATATAAAGTTAATTTTCCAGAATTACACATTGAACAATAATTTATTTTCATCTAACGATACGTCTCAGGGAATTTTTATATATATGGAAAAACTGGAAATATCCGGGATTTTTTTTAAGTGTGGGAAATTTTTGCAAACGTGTTTGATGTAAAAAGTTTAATAGCAATGATTTTTTATTTGGTAAAGTACAGCTTTTTTATTAAAATATCAACTATAACATTTTTGTTCAGAATTATTATATTTTGGAATGAAAAATTGTATTACTTGGTTAAAAGTTCCCCTTTATTTTTAAACTAATTTTTCGTTATTAATTGAAAATTCATCTATTTGGTTGTAAACTGAGCTGTTCAGTTAAAAACAATTAGAATTTTCGATGTGTTTGGTTGAATTTTTTAGTTTTTTTTTAAACTGAAAATATAAAGTTATTCTAGTTAAATATTCCGTCACTTTAATTAAACATTAAATTCTAGCTCCATCAGTTTGGTTGAAAATTTGCTTTTTATGGTAAAAATTAATCCATTTCTTGTTGACAACTGAACTTTTTTAGTTGTAATTAAACTATTTGGCACTTTAAGAGAATTCTAGAAAATGAATTATGTCTTTTAGTGTTATTTAATTTATCGATGATGCTCATATATTAAGAGAATATCTTTTAACATAAATTTGTCAATTCTTTCTACATGAAACATCAATTAAATCTTTAAAAACTGAAGAAGAAAACATTTATAAGCTAAATTGTTCAATTGAAAAATTCACTTTTTTGTTTCAATGTTCGTAAAACAAATTGTACATCGGGCATTTCTTTTCCTTGATGAAGGCTCACCTTTATATTTAAGAGTTTTTTTTAAATTTTATATTCAATTGAAATTACTGTCTTAATTCTAGAATTGAGAATTCGAGAGGCAGATCGTGACAGACAAAAGCGAGAGTGGGAATTAAAAGAACGCCAGGTCGAAGAAGTGCGCACGCGTGAAGAGGAATTACGAAGACGTCAGACCGAAGAAATGACGGGTCGTATCAGGCGACAAGAGGAGGAACTTCACAGGAGACAGCAAGAAAATAACTTGTTCATGCAGGTGAATTATTATTTTGAATTTGTACAAAGTGACTTTTTTCTTTGTCCTTAATAACAGAAGTAAATAATTTATTCTTTCATTACAGGAACAAGCGTTGAGGGGCGCCGGTGGTGGCGGCGTTGGTGTTGGTGGTAAAAATTACGACTCTATGAGTAATAACGATCGAGACGGTTTCCACGCAGAAGGAGTTGGTAAGTACTTCAATAAGAAAATTTAATATTTTGAACAGATATAATAGTATTGAAACTTTTCTAATTACAATTAGTTTCGAAAATTATAATCTAATGGAACTGTTTTTAATTTTCAGGCGGAAACAACTTGCCAGTGGTAACGTATTTATTTTTATCCTTCACTATATTCCAGAAACTTTTGACTTTCAAAAGTATTTTCTTGTCTTACTCGCTTCATTTAAACAGTTCATTATCGATTTCTTTCCGCGATCTCAATAAACCTCGAGAAGATGTATTCCAAAGATGATTTTCGTAAAAGAATTTTACAAGTTTCGGTCGTAAAAAAAGGATATGTTCGAGTTGTTGTTGTTTCAGAATTTCAATAAGTTAAATCTACATTTTCAGAGATCGTTTTCTTTAGTATGAACAAATATTTACTAGAGGGAAATTATGAATGAGGATTCAAAAGTACCAAGCAGTAATTCGTTTATGTGCAGGAACGAATAAGATTCTTTATAAGCATGCAACAAACAATAGTATTTACAGAGATCTGATGTCTGCAATTTTTATTTTCCATTCGGAATTTTCGCGGTTGCAAATTAGCATTGAGACTATTTAATTTTGAAATATGTTATTTCATTCACACATGGAGGAGTCAATTTGTGCTCCTGAACTTATTAGTCCCGGTATATTTTAAACCCATTGCGTTGACTATTATTATTATTATTAGTGACGCCAAACTCTGATTTATTATCAAGACTTTGATGTGTTATTAAATAACATAACGACTGCAGAAACGTTTTTAAACGTGCATACCTTATTTTGGGAGGGAGACGGGCTGTGTAATATTTTCCTGCCAAATTTTCGATTATTCTTTTGAACACTTCGAAAGAGTGTTTTTGAATAATTTTCTTTGGCTTCTAAAATGATTTCTTCATTAATGTGAATTGTTGCGTGTCTTTTACAATCCTAATCGCGAAATTAGGAAACGATGTCTTAATGCGCTAAATGCGTATTTTTTATATAAATATACAATAATTAGTTCAGTGTACAAGTACTCCATTATATGCAAATAATATTGCCGACTTGGTGATCTAAAATGGGGCCTGGGAGAAGAGGGGGTATTTAAATTCTTGTTGGGCAACAATTGAGGAACAATACGTTTTAAAAACATGATTTTCTGCTCTGATCAATAGGGATATTTTTCTTTGCCAAGCACACAATGATTGTGAATTTAAATCTTAATATTGGCAGCCAAATGTCCGTAATCTGACTCAAATTGGAGTCAGTAATGCACAATCGTGACTTGAATTTTATTCAATCGCGCGACATTATTTTTCCCCAAATAAACTGGTGAAAATGAACTTTGAAATGGGAGTTTGATTTTAGGTGGATGGGTTATCCTTTATAAAATTTTAGGTATTTAAAAATGTGACCTTAGGGAATTATTCTCAGCTGGATGTTTCCCCACCCACTGATTATTTATACCAGGTTTTCAGCTGACACATTGACAATTTATTAAACACTTACTAATTAAACATTACTATGCAAAATCTTCTACTCTTCTAAAATTGAAGGACCGTTTTGACTTTTCCATGTGCATTTGCAGACAGAGGACTCTGGTTTTTTTTATGTATTCTCTATTATTTCTACAATTAGGATGTGTACTTGAATTATATTTTAACTATGAACACAAGGCTATGGAACTGAGATTTAACTTTAAGAAGTACATTATGAAGAAAAAAAAGTACTGTTAAAAGAAATGTACATGTATGTATATATTTTGAAATTTTAATATATAGATGTGGTTCCGTAGCTTTTTGATAGACCAAGTAATGCCCAAATGCCATAAATTCGAATGAAAAAAATCACACCATTGACAAAATTAAGCACTTGCATTTGAACATGCATCTTCAGGTTCAATTAACATTCGCGAAGAAAGAAAATGGCAAACGATAGCTATTTTTAGGCGAAACCTAGATGAAAACTGATTATTTTAAGATTTCTATACCATTAAGAAAAAAGGAGTGTCTTCGATAATTTCACTATTTTATGTGATGAAATTGAAGCTCTTGAACTGAATTTTCGAAAAATGTGATTATTAACAAAGTGATTAAGAATCTTAATTAACAATGAAAATAAAGGAATAATCGAATAAACATTTTAAATTATGCACAGATTTGTGACAAACATTGTCTACTTACTGCTTTTGAATTATTGATATGTTTATTATTTTCATTGTCGATTAAGAAATAAAATATTAACAACTCTTCAATACTCTAAAATATTTAGCAGATAATATATTTATTTATCTGAAAATTAATTCTGGATTTGGAAATCTTGGGTATGGGGAAGATACTTAAAAATATTACCAGAATGGTTCTATCTATGCACTGTTTTAATTACATCGCAATATAAATTATTGGATGTTACGCACAATTATTAAATCAATTGAAATGACTCATTGCGAAAGTTGAGTCTTAAGTTTAGATTATTTTTATCTTCCTAAGTATTGAATACTTATTAGCGAAGTATATATAAAAATACTTCCTAATATAGAAACAAATGGGGAACATTTTCTCACATGCTGTGACAAGCTGCTAGGGATTTAAAAAAAAGTTTATAAATGAGAAACATGTGATGTGTGATGAAAGGACATTTCCCTATGATCGACAATGATAAAGAAATACAATTGAGTAACACTATTAATTACATTACTTAATATATATTTTCTAACCAATTTAACCAACAACAAAATTGATGGTTGCAGAATATAGAAAACTAAAAACTATTCGAAAATGTTTTGCACCATTGCAAATATTTATATGATGGGTGGGTGGTGAGAGGGAGGGGGGATTATTGTTGAATATTTTCAGAAAGTGTATTCTGGATTTTCCCAGAATTCTGCAAACTTATGGAATTTGCAATTTATTTGAAATTCCTAAATAAATCTTACGATTATAAAATTATATTAGTCACACCTCTAATATTTTTGTGGCATTCCCGCACAAAAAAATCCACCCAGAATTATTTTCTTTAAACTATACGACCCGTGAATTGTATCCACATTAACTTAATTTTAAGTTAAATCACAGAAATCTTAAACTTTTATGAAAAGTGCCTACTTGCGCTGTGTGTTTATTCAGCTGGATCTTAAATTTGACAGAAGCAGAGAAACATGAGACGATGGAAATTTTTAATTTGTTTAAGAAATACATTTTGTAAAAATTTTCTTTCGCTGGAGGAATAATAAAATACTTTTTTTAAATGAAAGTTTTTTTTACGTGTGCAAATATTGTTTCATTTTTCTCTGCTCATACCAATATTAACAAACTGAACTTGCATTGGGCATTTACTTGGTCTTATCTATATTCCTCGATATAATTATTCGCACGATTTGAAAAACAAACAAAAAAATGAGTCTAATCTGACTATGCATACCAGCTCTGATCGTGCAAAACTCGATGAAGCCTTTTATTCTGTGCAAAGTCTAACAATGTATTTTTTTCCCCTTTCTTTTCTATGTGATTTGACGAAAATTGACGATGACCTGCTGCTGTCAATCATGGATGATCTCGCCCCGAATCATGAATAATTCTAATTCATGGGTATAATGAATGATAAAATGGTGTTGCGATTAACGCAATTGTTTTGTAATGATTAACACGCATTACGCAATTCTCGTCCCTTGGCTTAATGTCGACCTCTAAAAATTCGTCGTCGTCGTCGATCATCAGGATCCGAAGTCCTTTATGGATCAATATAACAATATGGAGCGTGGTCCACGCGGTGGCGGGGGTTACGACGATCGCGGACAAATAATGGACTTGATGGATATGAGGGTTGAAATGGGAGCAGGAGGAGGTGGAGGAGGAGGAGTTGGAGGAGGAATTGTTGGTGGTGTTGGCGGCGGAGTTGGCGCCGGTGGTGGCCGCGGGGGTGGTGGTGGCGCTGGCGGCCGTTGGCAGGGGGGTGGTGGAAATGATCGTGGTCGTCAAGACGATTTTCCGAACAAAAGAAGACGTTATTAGAATTAAGTTTTGAAATTTAAGTCATGATGAATTCACCACCACCAGGACAAGAGCCGGGGACAGACATTAAATCGTATTCGTACGCTTATTTGTGTCTGATACCCATTGTTTTGTTGTTTTTTTTTAACGAAGTTTAAGAAACAAAAGTTGTCTGAATTTAGGGGGGAGGGAGATTCTTGGAATGAATCTTGAAAAACGCGTGAGAATTTGAATGAACAAATGGTACTTAGAGACTTGGGGATATCTTAGAATTTTAAAGATAATGAGCTCCCAGGAAGCTTAGCACTTACACTATTCACGTCACAATAATTAAGAATGGTAAAATCTGAGAAAAATCAGATTTCATGGCATTTTAGACTCTTCACTTCCAGTAGACATATTTAAACCTAGATATCTCTCTTTTTATTTTTCCTAGTAAAAGCGGTAGATTTATTATTACTATTTATAAATTGTTATTCTTTTAATCGAGTCTTTTTTATCGGGAAGAGAGCGACTGGAATCTGATTTTTATTTGAGCATCATTATTTTTTGTCATATTGACTTTAATGATATTATTCTGCGACTAACTGCTTTTCAATCCATTTGATTAATGATTTAGATACACCTTTAGCGCTTTGATCAATGATCTGGTGAAGAACTGAGTTCGAATTGACAGTTAAAAGGTTTAGGATTATTCGTCGATATTATAATTTGTCCATTGTACACCGAAATTGGTAGCAAACTAGTTCGGTTTTATGGTGGAAAAAAAAACCACTTTATTAATTAGGATAAAATACGTATATTGCAGCAGTATTGATAATGCTTCTGACTTTGTGTGACAAAATAGTTAATATCCTTTTATCAATAAAGACATTAGATGCACAACAGTATTTGGAGCTATTTTTCTTAAATCACACACTACTTTTTAATCCTTGATTAGTTGAAAGCAACTGATTGAGGATTAGATTGAAACGTGTTTGGGAAGAATCTTAGTTCAGATTTTGAGGTTTGTAAAAATTGCGTTTCGGGTCTGAACTAACATTTTTTCTGAAAACGGTGTCACTTTAGTTTATTATCTTTTCTTTTAAAACTTTTTTGTAGTAACATTGGAAAAAAGTTGTCTCGGAAGAAAGCTTGCATTGAAAAGTATTTGAAAATGTGTACCCAGTGGCAACAGCAATTTTCTGAATACTTTTGGCTACCCCGAAGCAATAATAAAGTAGGGAAAAATCACTGTTTTTTTAAAATAATAATATGACGTAAAAAGGATTTTAAAACACAGCATTGGCAATTTTACCTTGTCAGGAGTGTGTTAAACAAAAAATGAGTTTTTGATTTATTTGAGATTATGTTTGGTGGTTCCGGCTGGCTTTGAAAATTGTTTTCGCTGCCTAGGGATTGGAATTTCTGATACATTTGAATGCAATTCTTCGTACCCGGTGAACCTTAGAACTTTCTTATAATTTTTTTAATGACTGCCAGAAGAGGGCACAGTTGTCGAATTTCAAAAACTTTAAACTATTTGGTTAAGAAAGAAAAAAAGAAAGAAAAAATCTCAATCAAGATTTTTTCGAAAACTAAACCCGACTACTGAGCTCTTTTCAAGCTGATATTCACACAGGGTGTCTACACTACCTGGAGTTGTCAGGGAATTTTTATTTATCTGAAATTTTCAGGGATTTTTTTTTGCATTTTTTTGAGTGCTTATTTTTTTAAATTTAGATATAACATTAAATACCAATGGTTCTTCATTTGTAAAAGTATCTTCATGTTACTTTTTATTATTTTATGAAAAAAAGAAAAATTTTTAACTGAAACTTTACAATTCTAGTTGTAGTTGACAATTATTGTTTAAAATGAAAATTTAACTAGTCAATTTTCGGTCAAATTATTTTTTTTAGTCGAAAATACATGCATTTTGTTTGTTGAAAAATCGACTTTTCCGTTAAATATTCATCACAGTTTGAAAAGGGCACTATTTTTTGAAAATTAGTTTCCTTTTTAGCTGAAATTTGAAATATTGCTCCATTAATTTTTTTAAACTGAAGATGTACCTACCTATTCAATTTTTGGTTGGCAACATATATTTTTTACTTGATAATTTATCTTCTTTGTTTAAAAATTAATTTATTCCAGTTGAAGATTCATCCTTTTAGATGAAATTTTGTTTTTTGTGCGTGGAAAATTAGTTTTTTGTAACTGAAAATTTAATTTTTAGTTAAAAACTGATCTTTTTACTTTAGAACTGAAGTATTTTGTTAAAAATTACGTACTTTTTTGGTGTTACTAATTCAACTATTTATTTGAAAATTCATGGAAAATTTATGCTTTTTGTTTTAAAATAATCTTCTCGATTAAACAATGTAAAATGTTTCGATGGTTCCGTACTCTGAAAAATTGTACATGGAAAAAACTTAAAAATACTTTTTAAAAAAACCTGGAATTGTCAGGGAGTTTTTTCCAGGATTTTAGTAGACGCCCTGTCACCCTAGAAACAAGCCCAGTACAGATTTAAATTAAACAATTTTCACGAACAATTAAAAAAAAATAATAATTTGAAATTGTTTTTATAGATGAAAATCGTGTGTATTTTAATTTATATAAAATTTCTGTACTTGGCTTTGTGAGTGTAATTGACTTCCTTTTTAACCTAATTATCCTTCATTGGACTTAATTATATTAGAATTTAATTCAAGAAAACTGTAAAATTCCATTGTGTTTTCTACGTTTTTTGGCAAAAATATTAAATTTAATCTGGAAATTGCGCTGGGGAATATATTTAAAATTCATCTTCTAACATAGGTGTATGAAAATTAATTTAAAATGGGTTATTAAAAACTAACTTTAGAAATAGTTTTTTTTTTTAACTTGGTAGTTATTTCACAGAATTATTATTGTTTCACAGTGCACGATTGTTTATTTTGTTTATTTTCTTTATATTCTTAAATGTTATTTTACTGATTAATTATTTAGATTCTTTCTAATACTTCCAAAATAAATATAAACCTAGCAATTCATACAAAGCAAATCATTTTTTTTTAATTGTCTTTTTTTTTGCATTATAATCACTGAAGAGTGGATTTGATTTTATTTTTTTGTAGATTTGTTTCGTTTGATCCTAATTGAAATTAATATTGAAAGTGATTTTTGATAAATTTCAAATTTTTCAAATAAACATAATAAAAGTAGAATTAGGATCCAACTTTTTCGTAGAACTTTGTATGCGACATCGTCAGCAGCCTTCTATTATTGATTAGAAATATTACACCCTTTTGCACTGAACTTTATTGATCGAGATTGATTATTGGAGGAGACATCAATGACAAGATAGAGTATCTAATTTCAAACTCCTAGACAATGAGTCGCAATCCTGAGGTGAGTAATCTTTGTGAAAATTTTAATAAAAACATACTGATTACGTATGATATATATATATATTTCGGGTGGGTTCTGTTGATGTATTTGTTGGCATGCATTGAACACTTTACTTACGTATTATTAAACAGGAGTACTTAAAACTGTATTTCATATTTTTGCCCCCTTGGGCGAATTGGAAACTCGATTGAGATTATTATATATTTGACTTCGTCATTCTTGGGAAGAATGGTAATAATTGATTTTGAAAGAAATTAAATCAGGAATTCTTCTCATCATATTTCATCTAGGAAAGAGGATTTTATTCTGCATTTCATTCATGAAAATTGAAACGACCGTTAAAGGTTACGACATTAATTACATTACAAGAACAGGAGGAATTAATTGAACAGCCCAGAATTAAATATTTGCCTAAGACAACCAATTTTGATTGAAAAACTGTTTTAAAAAGGTTGTCTAGGATTGATTCTCTGTTTCTGGGCTGCAATTAGTAATTTGTTACTGGATAAAAATGGAAATTGCATTAAATTACGCGATGAATTTATTTTGTTTAGCTATTACGCCCAGATTTAAGTTAACATAATCTAAAGAGATGATTATCTATCTTAATTAGTGTTTGAAAACTATAGGTGTTTATATTCGAATTCTACGGTATTAGAAAAAAATATATACAATTCTTTAATTAGATGTTTTCAAGCGTTTTCATAATGTTTGAAAACAAAAAGAAATAGAAAAGTTCTTACTGTTTAAAACGAAAGAGGGATACATCTGTATTTCCAAATTTTATACTTTCATCGTGTGCAAAAGTTTGCAATTCTATTGAGCCTCTCCACCTTATAATTTTATATCTGCCCCCTTTTTAAAATAATTTTTTGTTTTTAATGAAATGAAATTAAAGTTCGCGTAGCTCCTTGCGAAAAGGAAATGTATAATCGATAAAAATCTCAATTCTTGAATATTAACTCCGGGAATTTGAATGAATAAAATTTTAAAAACGCGAATTTTCAATTTAGAAAAAGACGTTAGAATGAATAAACTTGATTCAGAATGAATTTAGAATTAAACCTCAATAAATATTTCCAAAGTGGAATTCATGCGAGTTTAAAAAAAAGAAACAAAAGTAAAAAACAAAGTACAGATAATTAAATGAAATTAATTACAGAAAAGACCCAATTGACTGTTACTGATTATCCTCTTACTTTTTAGGGCAATATTATAGAAAAATCCAAATATACAAATGGAAAATCCTCTTACGCAATTACGTTCAACTATCGTTGATCGTTCAAATTCACCGCGGATGATGGGGTATCCTAATGGAATTTAATTGATTTGTCTTTGGACTACTTAAGAAAAAACGGTTGGAAACCTTGGAAAATTTGGATTCAAATTTTTGGATGAATGAACACCTTTTCAGTCTACACGAGATTCCAGGATTGTTTTTGTAAGCATTTTTTCAAATATTCATAATTTTCATCTTATTTATATTTAATTTAAAAGTAAAATTATGATGATTTACTGTACCACCAAGATCTATGATTGCCGTGATTATTTTACTAGTATTTGCTAATCTGACATTTCTAGATGTTAATACTCATATTAATAAATAATCTAAGATCAATTAAATAAAACTATTTTTGTTGAATTTTCAGATACTACTGGACAATTCGTGGCGGGATATAATTCGGAAGTTCTACTTCTTGATTTTTAGAGGTGCGTACGATTTTTTTTTTATTATAAATAAATTATGTTAATATGCAGTAACAGACTTTACGCCCTAACCTTTTTCCCCTACAATTTTTAGTGCTCTTTTGATTTGAAAGGGTACAAAATGTTTGCTTGAAAGTGCATTATTCCCATTCCTTTGATTGAAAATTCTATAATTCGGTTGAAAATTTATTAATATTGTTTAAAACTCAACTATTTGATTAAAAAGTGATACTTTGTGGTTGAAAATTCAGCTACTTATGGAAATTCAAATTATTTTGTTAAATTATTTTAATTGGCTCATTTTGTTAAAATATCTTTTCTTTTTAGTGAAAATTACTTTTTTTTAACTGAAGTCCATTTTTGGTTACAAAATCAGTAGTTTTAATTTAATATTCAACTATTTGGCCGAAAATAATTTTTTTTTAAATTTAAAATTCATATTTTTTGAAAACCAACTCATTTGTGTAAAATTCGTCTTTTTGGTTTACGAATTCTATATTATTTCGGTAGAAAATTCAACTATTTGTCGTAAATGCAACAGTTTAGTCGATTATAAATTTTTTTAAATTCAACTATTGTGTTCAAAAGTCATCTTATAAGAAAGAAAGACTTTTCTTAAGTAATTATATTGAATTTTTAGTTCTTTCTAAATGTTACTAAAGAAAAAAATATATTTCAGTGTATTTTTGTGCGAAAATTCAACTAGTTTAAACTATTTTATAATATTCATTCTATTGGTTGAATATTACTTATTTTGTCAAAAATCGATCGTTTTTAGTTTAAAATTAAAGTATTTTGTTGATTTTTTTTCATTACTGGTTTTAGCTGAGCGTTTCGTTCAGAATTCATCTTTTTTTGTTAAAAATTATACTAAGCTTTGTTAACAATTAAATTTTATTTTATGATTTTCGAATTTTTTTGGTTTAATATAAAATTTTTTTTCAAATTATAATATTTAGGTTAAAAATTTAATCGAAAACTCAATTATTTAATCATCTATCATTATTTTTGTTAAAAATCTGAACTATTCGATTAAAAATTCATCTTTTTTTAATTTTCCTCAAGTACTTTTTTTAATGTGTAGTTATGCTTTATTTTCAGCAGGAAAAAATGCAATTGTAAATATGAAACTTAAATGATTTTAATGAATTTTTTTTATATTGAAAATTCTGCTATTTTGAGTTCAAAGTTCTGTTAAAAAATTTGGTAGAAAAATAGGCTTTTTGATCCTAAATGCCACTGTTGGTTGTATTTTTTTTTTCTTTTTTTAGGTAGAAATCGATCTGCTGGTTAAAAATTTATCTTTTTTTTTTAAACATAATTACCGTCTAGGAAAAAATTGTGGTTCTTGGCTAAATTTTTAATTTTTTTATTTCAAGAAGTTATTCTCCTATTTTCCGAAAAAGTCATCCTGTATCGGTAGAATTTGAAGTTGTGTGAAGTCTGCAATAATTTAAGATTTTATGATGATACTTGCATACCACCAAGATCTATGAATGCCATGATTTTACTGTATTTGCTATCTGATTGTATCAATAAATATTTTTACATAATTCAGTTTTTCAATATATTTATTTTAAATAAAGTTTTTTTTTTTATATTTCAGGTTTGCATTTTTGAAGGAAGCATTTGAGGTTGAGAATCATGAGAAATAGATTGCTGAAAAAAGATGCCTTGTGTCCACATGTAAGATATTTATTTATTTATTATTTAACTATGATTGTGTTTTTAACAAGTTTCCTTTTTACTTTTCGATGATGACTAACATTTTTCAATCCTAATCTTGATTGACTAATTATATCCTAACGTGTACTGATCATTTACTGAATTAAAAATGATTGATTTGGTGAATATGGAATTTTGAATAAAATTGTATTTTTTCTGTTTACAGTTTCGAATAACGAGTGATGATGTTGTCTTTGAGCCCAAAAATAAAAAAGGAAATGGATGCCTGACTATAAAAGGTATTTTATTCCTTAACAATTATGTTTTTTAAAAGAATTTTAAGTTTGTAAGGAGAAATGACCTGCAAGTAGATAAATAACATGATGAAACTATCTTTCGGGTCTGATAATATTGATGTCACCAAATTCCAACGTGTTATTCTGAAGCTCAATTAATCATTAAAGTAATTCTTTATAATTGATAGAAGATGTTAATGTAGATTTTTTTGTTTACAGGTGGAAAATGTGTTCGAAGTCTTGGAAAAACTCCAATATTAAAAAGGTAATTTATATTGTTTATTATTAAGAATTATTTTTGTTGTTGTTGAATTTTCTCTTGAAGTTTAAATGATGATAACTATCTTTCGGGTCTGATAATATTGATGTTACCCAATTCCAACGTGTTATACTGAAGCTTACAAAATTAAAAAATAAATATTGCACTCTTTAATATGAAAAATTCATTGGTTTTTTTTTATTTTCAGGCGGCGAGTATTTTTACCTGTGGTTTGATCTTGAAGATTGGAAATATTTAAAAAGAATAACGAAAGGTGATTTGAATTTGTTTTACAAAGTATTTTAATTATAAAATTTGTTTATGGTGTTTATTCTTGCCATTTTCTTGTCATTCTTATCCAGAATTATTCAAGATTTTTTAAATATTAATTTTACAGTGAAAACACCCTGATCAAAATTGTATATTTATTTGATGAAAAATTGGCTAGAGTCCTGAATAAAAAGATGACACTCTTTCGTTCAATCTCTGATTCAAATTTTCTTATTATTTCCTTATCCTCCTTTCGAAGCGTTAAATAATAAAAAAATGTTCTTTTTTCAGCTGTCTTCGTTGAAGTCTCCAAAAGTAAATTTACAAATAAATTATTTTTGTAATCAATAAAATTGCTTTAATTACAGTCATAAACTGAATTCATGCATTATTTTTTTTATTTCTCCTCTACCATGTGTTTAAAAACTTGTTTACATATGCAGAAAAAAATGTAATATTCGTTTCGAATGTGTGATAAACCATATTACTCGCGATATTTAAAATTCTGCAAATTTGAGCGGTGATAATGAGACATGATGTGATACTTGAGAATATATCTGTCGGTTTAAAAATTTCTGTAATTAATATCTACGATATTGGTTTAAGAATAATTTAAAATGCTTTATTCTGAGAATTCTCTGAAACTTACGCATGTTGCAAATTTTAAATTTCACAAAATCCAAATATGGAGGGCATTGAAGTTAGTAAATATTTCAAAATCTCATTTGTTTGACAGCACGGTGGCGCTAAATTATTTTATATGAACAGTTCGAGGATCCCAGATTTAAGAGAGGGAAGTTTTTATAAATGGTGCCTTTAATCCATTTTTCATGAACTTTGTTATAAGTGGTGCCTTTAATCAATTTTTCATAAACTTTGTTATAAATGGTGCCTTTAATCAATTTTTCATGAACTTTGTTGTAAATGGTGCCTTCAATCAAATTTTCATGAACTTCGTTCTAAAGGGTGCCTTTAACCAATTATAAATAATGTTATAAATAATGCACTATAGGTTTGTTTACATAAAAATAAGAGCATGTTTCTTTGTTTACATCAAATTACTGCAATGGTACATATATTTACTTGCCTTGTATATATTGTTATTTATAATGTCAGTTTGTATCGTAACATCAAAGTGTGAGCATCAAAATTAAATTATGTCTCGTACTTCTAGTTAGTGGATGAAAAATTAAACCAGTACCTCAAATCTTAAGTGCGTGCGATGTCGCAGTCATTGTTTAAAATTGTGCTTGTTGTGTGAAGAGAAAAAAAAGTTCTTTTTGAAATAAGAGATACAAAAAAAATTAATAAGCAAATCACTTATTACAGCAACGATTGCTGAAAGCACTATGGGCGAATTGCAAAAAAAAAGATTTATGCGAATAAAAAATCTGATAATTCTAGTTTCATGCCTGCTGATTATTCTAATCTTAAGGTAGCTAATAATTCTCTATCTAAATTTATATCATTTTTGTGATGTTTTCAAGATATAATTTTGAACTTGAAATTTAATTTGTTGAATTTTTAGGTTGCTGATTTTTAATTGAAAATGCTGAATTTGAAAAATTTCTAGATAAAAGTGTTTGATTCCAACAGTTTTTAAAAATAAATAGTTGAATTGTTATGTTTTTCCATTCTGGTACCAGTTAACAATACATAATTAGAAAATCTTGTTTGTTTCATTTTTGATGTAAAAACAACCTTTTTAAAAAAGAAACGTTGATCAAAGGTAAATTTTAATAATTTTAAATTATTTGGACATATATAAGATACATGTATATAAAGCTTTAATTCAAAATCATCATTTCCCGTACACAAAATTTTTAAAAAATAATAAATTAAAATATGAATACAAAAGTTTTTCATTAAAGAAAGTTATTTTTTTTTCAATACTTTAATGAAAAAAGTTTTTTTGTCAGTTTATTAACTTTGCAACCATGGTAGTTATCACTTAGCTGCGTCTGTCGTAAATGTAAATATTTTTTACCAAATTGCGTCTCAATACAATGGTTGAAGAATTAATTGCACTTTGAAGAATACTTGAAAAATTATTGCCAACTACAACATTTTTGATAATCTAACATTATTTCTCTGCCATAAAAAATTAGGTTAAATTTTATTTTTAATTATAAACAGGTAAATTTAAAAAATAAACAAAAATTATTAAAAATTCCTTTAATTACATGTGCGTAACTGGAAAAAAGAGTTTTGTAATTAGTTTTTTCATTGCAACTTTCTTCTATATAAAATAAAAAAATTGTCTCGACTATATTGATATTGCTTTCTTGTACTTCGCTAAAATAAAACAATGTTTTAGATATACTGCAAGGTTTATCAATATTTATTAATAACATTTAATCAAATTTAAATTCAGTAACTTTAGAATTTCACATCTGAGATATTAATCAAAGAATAATGCTACAAAGTATCATGTTCTTTTCACAGATTTAATAAAACTCGCTGATGAAGGCCACCATTGCGTGCCAAAATACCTGGCCCTAAAACCAACAACTTACACCAACAATTTCTACAAAATTTATTATTGAGGGTCAATATAATCCCCCAGAAATTATTATAATAAATATGTTCAAAAATTAAGAATTTTCGGATTTTACCGTTAAAAATTGCAATGTTTCATTTTGAAGGCTTGGTCCAAATAAAAGTTTATAAACTATTTTCATTTTAAAAATAACTTCAAAATAATATATTTATAATTACAGCCTTTTATTAAATTTCAAATAATGTTTTTAGTCTACAGTTTGAGGTTTTTAATCATGAAAAAGAAAAATTATTTAATATTTAGAAATATTTTACTGATCATTTAAAATCAGTAATTATAAATAAAATATTCAAATCTAAACAAAAAAGTAAATTTTAATTAAACGTTACGATTTTAGTTTTTTAATAAAACAGTTTAATTTTGTTGTATAAATAAATATTAAACACATATAATTCCTAGGAAAAATGGGAGATATTTAAGTTTTCAATATATTCAAAATTAATTAAAAATTTTAAATAATATAAACAAAGCTTTCACGGATATCATTCAAATCAGACTATTCGTACCAAAATTTCTATGCAAATAATTTGAAAAAAAAATTTGCGAATTTTGAATATAAAAATTTAGAAGCTTTTAAAGAGATGTGAAAAACTCAAAGAACAACAAACGTTTTCTTAAGAATCTTAGGAAAATTAAAAATGTTTTTTTATTTTTAAAAATTAATTTTAATGGAAAAATTAAGCAAATTAAAAAAGATTACCAAAATTGTCAAACATGGATCTATTTTAAAGAAATTTTGTTACGTTTGTAGGAATTTTTTTTTACAGAATTTTATAAAAAATTCGAATCATTTTAAAAGAAATTCTGAAAAAATTTCGAATGCAATTTTAAATTTGACAAAAATGTAAAAGAGCATGTAGCTTTTTAAGATTTTGAAATAAAATTTTGAAGCTTTTTAAGGATTTTTGAACTATTTAAAATATAAAAAAATTCAAATTTTAATTTAAGAACTTTTTCTGTTCATACAAAAAAAAAATATCGTTCAATTTTTAATATTTCTAGCTTAAAATTATTTGCAGCTCAGTTTTTGTTACTTCAAATGAAAACATTTTTTAGCTTTAGATTTCGATTTTTTTTAAATTTCACTAACCGTGAAAAATTAATACGAGCCGGTAAATGACCGTGAATTTTTCTTTTCTTTGAGATATCACCTTAAACTAATCATTTCAAGTTGTAAAAATATTTGATTAGAAAGTTTCACAAATGAGTAATAATTTACGTCATTTTATATCTTTACAGTTGTAAAGTTTTGCATTTTCAATTTAAATGCTAAACGTTTTTATTTTCGTTTTTATAGGTTCTAATTTTGTACTTAAAATTAAACTTTTTTTTTACCTTTGTGAAATTTAGAAAGTATAATTAGAAATTTTTAAATTATTTTTAAGCGATTTCAATTTGTATACTTAAAATTATTGAAATTTGCGAGGGTTTAATTTCAATATCTTTGGTTTAAGTATAAATAAGTTCTAATATTACAATTTTCGATCATTTAGTCGATTTTAAGTGAAGGTCGCATTTATAGAAAGTTTTTCATTTTTAATGTTTCACATTTAAAATTACTATTTAGTTGGAAAGATTTTTTTAGAATAATTCTATTTGTGATTTTAGAAAAATGTGTTAACATCTTTAATGTTAAAGTATAATTTTTGTTTGTAATATGAATTAAAGTTTTTACATTTCTAGCTTTGAAAGATTAAATTTAGTTTTCAATTTCAAATTTTTCTGCTTTTTGAATTTTAAATAATTGATTTTTTAATTCAATTTTGTAAGCTTGTGATTTTTATTTTAAGGGCATGCGACACAGCGAAATACCTATATTACCGACTCACTTTTTCTGTTCACTGAATATTTTTTTGGACCAGAGAACTTTTTTTTTAAATAAAAGATCGAGCTGAAACTTTGGGAAATGCATT
>JAAAKG020198374.1:0-23834 GCA_010014905.2 Druon quercuslanigerum | reverse complement strand
ATTAGCGACTAATTAGCGGCAAATTATCATGCAAGTCTCATTCTCCCACGAACACTCTATAGTCGATTTTTCGAGGGATGCTTTGCTAACTATATATCAAGTTAGCAAAGCACCCGAAAAAACAAATAAAACAAAGGACGACAAATTAAATTCTTTCACAACTAATTAACGACTAACTAACGGCAAATTATCCACCTAATCAAAATTTGGTATGCGATGGGTGCTTAGCTAACTTGATACTCATATTTTCCATTGCTGTTTAACAAGCTGACGCCTCGTGGCACACGCATAGAGCAATCCAAAACGAATATCATGACAATCGAAATCGACTATATCGTTTAGAGATTTTCTATGAAGGATAGTTGTGCAGTGTAAGTTGACGGAGATTCACGATAGGTTTACAAGCTTGTGCTTTTCGTTTTTTTCGTCTGTCACATTATTTTCGAATGATTCATAATTTTTAGTATAAACTTTAGCAAATTTCAGAATCTCCTCTTTTAAAATTTGAAAGAATAATTCCAATGTTTCCAATATTTGAGATAATTATCCTGCTTCAAATTAATATAGTAAATTTTAAATATCACATTTTTTACAAGTTTTCTAGAACTTATATTAATTTTCCAAAGTAAATTTTTCATAGATAATTACTATATACTATATTACTTTTTGATATACATGCCCCATTTCCCTAAATCGTAGAAGATTATACTGAGATATAATATTGGTTTTAACGTATTATGCAACTAAATTTCCATGAGTGTATATTTTAGTGAATTATTATAAGTCCACTAGGACTATAATTGATACAAGTTTAAACCCAATCAAAAAATCTTTACTTTAAAACGGCATCAAAGACCGTGCAATTAATGACTCCTTACCTGCTTCAGATGAATTTTATAGAAAAATCATGAGATCAGGAATAAAAGTGATTCATGGTCGTAATTAATAATCACAAAAATTACTCGCTCACAGCATATTCATTTCTGTAAGTAAAACTCATTCTTCCTCTAACTCCAGGGAACGATATTTACTTTTGCGCTATTAGTAGAGGTCAATCTATTCATCACAAGTCAATGAATCTTTTATTTTTTTAATTAATTTTAGCTTATGTTAGTGAAAAACAAGTTTTACGACAAAGTTACCTTTTTCCAAAAAAAAATTAGTTCGTAAAAGAAAAATGTAAAATGATACAAAAACTGTACATGCATGTGTGTATTTTACATTGACAGACATGTTTCATATGTGGTTAGTAAGATTATAATGATTGATAGAACTGAGAAGTTCAAACAAATCTCCACAACTATATATAAAGCCTTATCCTACTTCGCTCATATGAATAAATTATTTTGTACATAAACGAGGCAGAATCCATAATACCTACTGTTATTAGAGGGGAGAACGGAGCTAGTTGTTTCAATGGACAGACCTGTCTTTCAATAAGTAGAATTCAAAAGTTCTAGAAGGTTACATTTCTTAATGTATAAAAACCATTTTCTAAGATTGTTAAGTATCCAAGAGATTTGTCGGTATTAATTATTATTAAAAGAAAAAAATTGAAAAGGACAGGACACAAAATGTATAGAATAGGTTTTTGATGGGTCAAAGTTCGATCTAGTTAAGTTTTCTGATACTTTATGTGATATTAATACAGAATAATTAATACAGAAATAATTTTGCTATGAATTTAGCACGAGCTCATTTATTATATTAGTTTGAAAAAATAAGCCCAAAAACATATAATTTTCCTTCTACACGGCAAAATAAGTTTTATGAAGGGGCTGTCCATAAATTACGTGACGCGTTTCTCTTTTGTTTAAATAAAGACAAGAAAGAAATTGCCTCGCAGCCAAAAGGGATACAACGATATAAACAAAAGAAAAATGCGTCACGTAATTTATGGACAGCCCCAAAGTTTATGGATGAAATTGAAGAGTAAGCGGATATGAATGGTAAATGAATAGGGTTTTATATCATTTTCAAAAAAGTCGAAATAAAGTGTAGAATTACTCCCATACTTTTGTTTCTTGATTACCATTAACACAGCCGTCAAATTTAAAATGTTTGTTTTCACATAATCTTTCCATCGAGGGGCTATTCACTGAAGAATTCTCATGATAAACGTCGACTAACCTATCCTAAATCCTAAAGTCGTCCCTATAGTCGTCACAAGTCATCAGCAGAACTCTTTCAAAGTCTTTGGTAGTCTGAGCATTGTCCCGTACTTCATGGGAAGTCGGTGGAACTTGGGAAATTGATCTCAATCGATTTCATAAGACTGAGGTTGCTCTTATCATGCGCAAAAAGTCTTCTTCTCGATCTTCGTTCTGTTTCGTTAGCATTGTCGTCCACATTATTTGTGTCGATATATGTGATCTGATGTAATTGTATGCAATTATAACTTTCGGTTAATTAGCTCGTGTTAAATAATTATAATAATCAATTTGCCTTATTTTTTGAAATAAAAATTCATCTTTCTTATTTCAAAATGAACTTTTTGTTAAAACTCATCTTTTTCGGGAATTAAATTTCTTTGAATGGGAATTTCGTCCTTTTGGATAGAAAAATAAGTCTTTGGTCAAAAAGTCATAAATATAAATAAAAAATGAACTTTTTGATCAAATTAATCTTTTTCATCAGAAATTAAACATTTTTAAATAGAAAATTTATCTTTTTCGTCACAAATTTAATTGTTATAAATAGAAAATTCATCCTGTTGTTCTGAAAAGTCATATTTTTTTAGCAAAAAAAAAATCTGTTTATTTAAAAAGAAACTTTCTTGTTAAAAGTTAAACTGTCTTCAAAGAAGATTCGTCTATTTGGTGTGAAAATTAATCTTTGCAAGTTCTGTTAAAATTTCGTCTTGTAAGCTTGATAATTCATTTAGTGTCGTATAAAATTCAACTATTTGGTTTAAAATCAATATTTGTATTTAAACATCATATTTTGGTAGAGAGAATTTAACTGAAATCTTTCTTGGTTAAAAATTCATCTTTTGATAGAAATTGAATATTTATTTGTGGTTAAAAATGCAACTTTTTGGTAGTAAAAATTCAATAGGTTATTTTGTTGAACATTCATCTCGTTCGGTTGAATTTAATTGTTTTTTTATGAAAAATAATACTTTTACTAGCCCTACAATTTCATTTATTGTTCCCCTTTTTTAAATTAAAATTAATACTCATGTATGGTTAATGCAATTAGTTAACAAAATTTCATAATATTATTAACTTGTGTGGTAATGCTGGGTAATACATAATTAAAAGAATAAATTAGAACGGTCTCTGGCTCGCGACCATTCTCAGTACATAATAACCTGACTAACAGAGACTAACATGAATTCTCAGTGAATAGCCCCTCGGTTTCAATTAAAAATGGAATCGTAACATTTACAGTAATAATATCGAAATATAAGAAAAGAAAAAAGAAGTTTTTACAAGATATTAAAGTTGTCAACAAGAAGAAAATGAATTTTCAACAAAGCAGTGGAATTTATATCCCAAGAAGTGAATTTTGAACAGAAATAGATGAAATTCAAAAATTTGCATGGGTACCCTCTCACGATGCAGAATAACTTACTGTGCAGTTTTCCTCTCATCTGACCAAATATCTAGGCAAATGCGAGCACTTTAAATAAACTCGTATGTCTAACATGAATTCTCAGTGAATTCATCAAGGTCAGGGCAAGTTCGAGGCATCTGTTTACATTATCGATGTACACATTCCTAGCGATTAAGTTACAGCTATCGTGCTGAATTCGGCTGGGACTCATTTTCGTGTTTTAAAAACATTTATTTGATCTTCAAACATTGAAATTATTTAAACAATTTCTAAAAATGGATATTTTTCAAAGAATAAGTTTAATTTATAATTTTGTTCTGTAAATTGACAAGAACTAATTGTCATTTAAACAATTTCGATGAAAAATTAAGAGTTTTCTTTTCTTTCCACGAATAAGCTCAATTTTTTACAGGATGAACTAGGAATATCTTTCCAATTATTTATTTTCTATTATGCTTTGAAAATTTACAAGAGTATTAATTATTTAAACCATTTCAATCAAAAAATTAAGAGTTTCGCCTTTTTTCTACGAGTCAATTTATTTTCAAAATCAATTAAGAATGTCTATTCGACAACTCTTTTCTATTTTCCCTTGCAAATGTACAAGAACTTTTAATTATTCAAACAATTTCGATTAAAAATTTAGAGTTAGAGTTTTTTTAAAGAATAGGCTAAATGTATTTACGGAATTAACGAGGAATGTTTTTCCAATCAATTTTTCCTACTATATTTTGCAAATTTTCAATAATGATTTAGTATTCAAATAATTTTCATAGACAAAATCAGAAATTGACTATTATTTACATTTTACGACATTCGAACATTTTAAACAAATTTATTTTTATAAGAAAATGCATGCACTAAATATTGAATAGGAATTAAAAAAGAATAAAAACTTAATGATGGTAAAAACTTTCATTGTCATTAATTTCGGTATTTTAATTTTTTTCTTAATTTTTTACGGTAATTTAAGAATCTTTTCAATTATTCAATAGTTTGCTTTATCAATATTTTATGTAGTATATTTTCTCTTGCATAATTGTCCATATAGTTTACTGTTATCAATCATTTAGTGAAACATATAACCAGTATTATTATTACCTATTGTAATATGCATTTTAATTTTTAAACCCCCGCTGAAACAGATGTCTCTATAATACACGGGCCATTCTCGTTGCTAAATTATCATTTCAGTCCATAACCATGAGTAAATACACCGACAAACGACTTAACCTCACTGTGTATGAGCATTTGAATATTTTTCTTGTAATAAGGTGGGCTCAAAATCACGGTATGAATTTTAGTATAATTTAATGAAAATGATACTACGTACGAGTTTTTTTGAATTACTCGCATTTGCCTAGACATTTGGCATCGTGAGAGGGTACCCATACAAATTTTTAAAGTTCGTCTATTTCTGTTCGAAATTCACTTCTTGGGATGTAAATTCCGCTGCTTTGTTGAAAATTCATTTTGTTCTTGGTGACAATTTTAATATCTTGTAAAAACATCTTTTTTTTGATTTATATATTTCGATATTTTTACTGTAAATATTGCGATTACATTTTTGATTGTCTCCGAGGGGCTATTCACTGAGAATTCATGTTAGTGTCTGTTAGTCAGACTATTAAGTACTGCCCGAATTCTAGAAAGACTACTGAGACTACTCTAGCGAATACCATAGTGACGACCAGAGACGACTAAAGACGAACAGTGACTTACCCATTGTGAGTTTCGGCGATAGCAGGCATTACGATTTGGTAGTCTGTCTTCTTTTTTTGCAACATAAATAAGTGAGAGTACATGAGTACTCATATGTACATACATGAGTATTAATTTTAATTAAAAAAAGATGAACAATAATGAAAATTGTAGGGCTAGTAAAAAATGCGTTATAATATTATTATTTTCAATAAAAAAACAATTTAATTCAACTAAACGAGATGTATGTTCAACAAAATAACCTATTGATTTTTAACTACTAAATAGTTGCATTTTTAACCACCAAGAAAGAATAAATTTCTATCAAAAAATTAATTTTCAGAAAAATAGATGAATTTTTTACCAAGAAAGATTTCAGTTCAATTCTCAACACCAAAATATGGTGTTTAAACAAAAAAGTTGAATTTTATATGACACTTTATAAATTATCAAGCTAACAAGATGAAATTTCAATAAAACACGTTTAATTTTCAATAAAAAAGAACAACTATTTTGCAAAAAAGGTTATTTTAAATGAAGCTGCTGAATTTTTAACAAAAAGATAAATGTCCAACAAAAAAGTTTAATTTTCTACGAAAAAAGATGCGATTTTACAAAATAATAATATGAATTTTAAACGGAATAGCGTAGTTAGCGTAAACGTTAACTTTTAATGAAAAACATCATTTTTTAACAAATAATATAAGTTTTAACACGCAAAGAATATATTTCGACAATAAATGTCATTATTAAATAGGAAAAAGATGCTTTTCCTACCAAAGAAGATGAATTTTCAATTCAAAATGAAGAATTTTGTACGAAAAAAGATGACTTATTAATAAAATAGTTAAACTTTTAACTTGCTAAGATGAATTTTTACGCCAAATAGATGAATCTTTTTCAAAGACAGTTTAATGTTTAACAAGAAAGTTCATTTTTAAATAAAAAAAGATGACTTTATGGCCAAAAACATGAATTTTTATTACAAACGGACGAATTTTCCATTAATAACAATTACATTTCTAAAGAAAAAGATAAATTTTAACAAAAAATTCATTTTTGAACAAGCATTATAACTTGTTGTCCAAAAAAGATAACTTTTTAATCCATAAAGATGAAGTTTCTAATTTAAAAAAGTTTAACTTCTGATGAAAAAGATTATTTTGATCAAAAAGTTCATTTTTAATTAGAATTATGACTTTTTAAACAAAGAAATTTAATTTTTTAATCTAAAAGGACGTATGTCCTATTTAAAACAGTTTAATTCACGGAAAAAATAATGAATTCTAACAAAAATGTCATTGTCACATAAGAAAGATAAATTCTTAATTCAGAAAATAAGACAAGTGGAATATTATAATTATTTGACACCAGCTGCTGAACCGAAAGTTATAATTGTGAACAATTGCAACAGATCACAAATATCGAAGATCGAGAAACATAGAAGATCGAGAAGAAGACCTTTTGCGCATGATCAGAGCAAAGTCTTTCGTACGATGTCGATTGAGATTAATTTCCTGAGTTCCACTGACTTCCCGCGAAGTACGAGAGAATGCTCAGAGACTACCAAAGACTATAAAAGACTTCTGCTGACGATTTGTGATGACTATAGGCCCATGTGAAATAGGCATCTCGGAAAAAACAAAATACACCCCTTGCCAAAAATGAAATCTGTTGGATAAAAAGGCGGATTAGAATTTAAGGCTTATTTAAGGCCCTCGAATGCACCACAAAAAATGTTCAAAAATCACCCTTATGTAAAAAAGTACCACCTTCGAAAATACTGAAACCTGGAAAAAAGAAATTACAAGCCAGTGTTGGCCCTTTCTTGGGCTGTCAAATGCTTGAAACTTTCTTTTTGCAAAAGTCATTTCTACATCTAAAAATCAAACACAGGCATATAAATTCTAATTTGACTTTTCAAGGAGCCCATAAATAAGGGGCTATACAACCTATAAAATTCCGAGTAAAGATTATTTTTTGAGAAAGTCATATGCGTGGCGTCAAGCGTTTGTTTTTAACGTTAAAGATTGCACCCCAAAAGTCGATGTCAACCCAATATCAACCCAATACAGGTTCCTTGCGAATTTGAGGGGTGCGAAGAAATCTTTCCTACAAGGATCAGTATGAGACAGCATGTCAGGCAACGACACCCGGAGTTGATAGACGAAACGAGTAACACCGAAAGAGTGAAGGAAAGATGGATTGAGGAGGAAACTATGATGCTTGCACGGAGAGTGGCTCAGTTATTGGTACAGAAAGAGAGAGATGGACAAAAAATCAATGTAGACATCAGTCTGCAGGTGGCATTCCCGCACAGAACCTTAAAGACGGTCAAAGCACATAGGTGGTGCACCACGTATAAAGAAATGGTGGCTCGGATGGCAGTGGATATAAGGAAAGGGATTAGAGATCGACAACCCGTAAGATGCCAGGGAAGACACTCTCTCATATTGGATCCTCCCATAGAGGAGAGGGATGAGGAGTTGTATCAAATATGTCGGGAAACGAGGACTGACAAGGCCCGCAAGGCAACCTGTTCTGCTACCATCTCGAAGGAAAAGTCGTAGAAGTGAGTACGCAAAGTCTCAGAAAGCTTGGCTTAAGAATCGCGCTTTGTGTATTGATAACATCATCAATGACATAGCTAACATTAGCCAGCCGCCTAGGGAGGTGATGAAACCTTTCTGGGCGAATATCATTACATAGCGATCCGGAGTGAGGCCGATCCTGGATAGGTCTGAACAAAAGCCGAACCTTTGGGCTCCAGTAACCCGTGAGGAGGTTACACAAGTACGGAAGTCTCGTAAAACGGCACCAGTGCCGGACGGACTAACCGAGAAAGACATGAAAGGCTTTCCTAAGGGAATGCTTCTGTGACTGTATAACCTCTTCATGTGGCGTGAGGAGTTACCAGAGTGTCTGCTCACTTCACGGACAATCTTCATACCCAACAAAGGGTTTGAGAACGAGCCTGAAAAGTACAGGCCTATGACCATTCCATCGGTGATAGTGAGGGGCTTCCACAGCATTCTTGCTGGAAGACTGGTCACTGGAATTCATATTGATGAGAGGCAGAGGAGCTTTGGAAACATGGACGGTTGTAGGGATAACACCTTCCAACTCGAAATGATCCTAAGACAACACTATCGATCTTTAAAGCCCCTTTATATCGCCTCCGTTGATATCGCCAAGGCCTTCCCCTCAGTTTCTCAATCCTCCTTATTGGAATGTATGAGATCATTGGGTGTCACATTGAAATTCGTTCGATATGTTAAGGGCGTGTACAGGGGTGGGTACACGATTCTACAAGGTCAGGGATGGACCACCGATAAGATCCACCATAAGCGAGTGTCATTCAGGGAGATTCTGTCTCCTCGCTCATTTTCAACCCACTGACCCATAGACTTCTTGAACGTCTATCGCCAGATGTGGGAGTCACAGTTGGAGAGAAAGATGCGAACGCATCCACCTATGTAGATGACTTGTACCTATACGCCAGTACATCTTCAGGTCAGCAAAAATCAATACATCGTATTAGCGAATGTCTTACCAGTTGTGGATTGTGGATTAACACACACCAAAGTTTCACACTGGGCTTCCGTCCATCTGGAAGAGATAAAAAGATGACGTTTGACACCAAGAACACGTTCGAAATTGGTCGAAGGAGGTTCAGATCCATAAAAAGGGGAGACGAATCGACAGCTTCGGGAATACGTTATAATTGGGCTGGGAGAGTCCGGGTCAGCCCCCTAACAAATACTTGGAGATAAACTGGACGCGTTGACAAAAGCGCCACTCAAACCCGAAGCTGTATCGCCAGCTACCGCTTGAGGGCGCTTTGATCGGTTCTTTAAACAGAACCGATGTGATCATAAGATAGGCAATTAGGAAGTGTCTTAATTTGCCTCGAGAAGGAGATCGCGATATGTGAGCTTAGACTCACACATAATCGCGGTTGTATCTCCTCACTTGGTGATGTTTACAAGTTCTGGGCTAACCGACTCTACAAGGCTGTAGATGGAGGTGGGCTTCGCGACTCGGTCAAAACACCTGGCCAGCATTACTGGGTGAGTGATGGTAGAGGATTCATATCTGGCAGGGATTTTATTAACTCCTGCAGGATAAGAATCAGTGCACTACTAACAAGCTCACGCACATCTCTAGGACGAGTCAGAAACAAGAGTTGCAGGGCGGGTTGTGATCAACCCGGAACCTTAAACCATGTCCTTCAGATCTGTCATTGGACGCATGCAGCACGTTGTCGGAGGCATGACGCAGTCAGAAATATGTAGCACAACGACTTCGGGATCAATGAAGCATTGTCTTCATTGAGCCGCAAATTAACACCAAGGAAGGTCTGCTTAAACCGGACATTCTGGCGATTAAAGACTCTGACGCCATAGTCGTTGACGCACAGGTTATTAGTGAGCAGTTTTATCTCAGAACTGCTCACAATAACCAACAGAATACCAACAGAAATACCAAGAGAATCCGGATGTGACTGCGTACATCTGCCAAGAATATGGTCTTCCTCCTCAGAACATAGCCTTCACGTCTGCCAACCTCAATTGCAAAGGTGCATGGGAATCACGCTCAGCACTGGACCTGCGAGGGTGGGGTTTTTGTCAGAAGGATTTTTAGATCGTGTCCTCCCAGGTGCTAGTGAAAGGTTTAGCAGAATTTAAGATTTTTAATGCGACAACCTCGCACTTGACTAGAAATCTCATGGGAATCGGGTGACCAAAGGTAGTAGAGCTGCTTAAGCTTTTGGGTGATGCTTACCCTATAATAGAGGCGCAACAGTAAGGAGGTGCAATTTTTCTTCTTATCGCCATAAGGAAGCTCTGGAAAATTTTATCCTGTTAGATGACCAAAATGCTGTCTATTGTAAGGAGATATTAAGGGTATACCTCTATTGAATAGAAAGAATATTACTTACCATAAGAGGGTTCCGAAATATTCTGCCTGCTAAGCAATGAACTTGCTGATGGGCATAAGGAAATTTAAAGGAGCTCACCTGTGTGATGGTGAGCTTGGTGTTTCCGGCAGATTGGTTCTGAAGAGTCAGTTCCCTGTACAGGTGTGTACCTATTAGAGACGCCTCCGCGATGGCGCTAGGTGGAAATGGAGCCTCTCCAATCTTGCGGGCGACATTGTGCCCCAATGTCGGGACTAGCCTTAACACACACTTCTCTAAGTCTGGAATTGCCTCTGGACTATTAAGCAGTTTCCCCAAAAGTGTAGTTAGCCAGGTTGTAAATTATGCTCCAAATTCAGATATGAACAAGGCTAGGTTAAGACGTGGAATAAAATAAAAAGTTACCATATAATATGGCAGCACAATCTAAATCACGACAGTAAGGTTACTGGAGAGATTAGGAACGAAGTAAAAGAGCACGGGGTTGACCTGCTACTTATGCAGGAACCGTATCTTTGTGCGAAAGGTATTGCTGGTTAAGGGCTAATAGCGAAGGTACCTTCTTCTGAGGGTATGCCAAAAGCGGCGATCATAGCAATTAGAGAGGAAGTAAATATGACTGTGTTGCTTCACCTGCCCACAGAACGTTGCGTCAGTTTGCAGATCCGATGGAGCCGCACCTCGATCATTTGGGCTGAGTCCTTAATGAATTGAGGGTCGAGCTTTATATAATCTCAGTAGATGCAAACGCAAAATCTCCGTCCTGGGGAGGAAGCGTTACAGATAAAGAAGGACAAGCTGTAGAGGAATTTACCGCGCAGTATGATTTAAGTTTCCTTAATGATCCTGCGCAGCTAGCGACTTTCAGTCATGATGGTAAGGAAACGTATATAGACTTGACGTTGGTATCAAGGAATATGTACCAGCTTATTAAAGGTTGGACAGTTTTAGATGCAGTCAATACAAGTGACCATAGGGTAATCGAAATAAAGATCTCTTGTAATGAGAGATCTAACTTTAAAGGAGTTAGTCAACTTACCAAACGGAGACCTGGGTGGTTTCTTTTTAAGAAGGTGGACAGACCAATGTTTGATGAGTGTCTCAAAACATCACTTGATGTGATTCTATTCATTATCCCGCTAGAAACTGCTAGGGTGGTAGAAGAGTACGCGAAAAAACTGGCAGAAGCTATAGTGGAAGCTTGCGAGGTATCGATGCCAAGGAAAAAGTTGCGATATAGGTGTTCTCCTTGGTGGAACAAAGTAATAGCGCAGATTAAGAAAAATAAAATTAGAAAAGTTAGACGGTTTCAGAGACTGCGAAAATACATTAGAAATAATGAACACGCGGACATAATTAAAGTAGTTAAATATATTCATGCCGCAAAAGAAAGTAAAGAATTCATTAAACATTACAGAAATACAATACACACAGCGAAAGCGAATAGTTTTAGAAAAATTTTAACTGAAGAGGGAAATAAAAATCCGTGGGGCATGAGTTGTAAAATGCAAGCGGATAAGCTTAAGGTAGAGGAGGTTCACGGAAACATGATAACGAAAACAGGGTATACAAAGACACTATTCCAAACGACAAGGCACCAGGAAGAGACTTTATTGAAGTTGAGATACTGAAGATTGCCTGTTCGATCATTGGAAGCGGGAAAGATAGATTAGACCCGCGATCAAATAAACCACTGTGTTTGCTGCCTGTGCTTGGAAAGCTGCTTGAAAAATTAATATTGGAAAAATTAAATAAAACTGTACTGACTGATGAAAAGCTATCGGACGGGCCGTTTTGATTTTAGAAAAGGACGGTCCACTGAGGATGCATAAATTGAATTCAGAAACATTATCGATTCCTGTAAGAAACGATATGTACTAGGAATCTTCTTTAACATTACTGGAGCATTGGATAATGTGTTCTGGTCAATGATCTTGAGAACCTAAGGGAGAGAGCTTGTTCGGAGAACTTATATAATTTGAGGAGGGCAAACTGTTTCTAAACAGACCTCACGTGGATGTCCACAGTACTTGGAACAAGTTGTTGGAACATCGTATTTGATTCCCTGCTCCAGTAATTAGTAAGAATAATTGGGCTTAACTGCACATATAGACAGTAATACAAGAATTGGTCTAGAGACCAAGGGGGCACACATTGTGGATTTAATAAGTAACTGGTGCAGTTCGGCATGATTGCAGCCTTCTGAGTCAAAGACAGCAATCATGTATGTTAAGTATATACCAAGAAATCTAAAGCCGCTTAACGAAAGAGAAAGGAAAGGAACAGAGAATCCTGTTAGGAAAGATAATATGAGTATGAGATGTAAAAACAAAAGGAAAATCTAGGTAGTACTGACAGATGGACGATAATCAGATGAATGGTCAGACAATAAAATACGTGCTCGCGTTTAAATTATTAGGAGTATATTTTGGGCAAAAGTTGACGATGAGAATTCATTGCGAAAAATTATCAGAGGCCTCTTTCATAATCTTGCTAGATTAGCGGGAAGTAAGTGGGGATTAAAAGCTAATACGATGAAAATTATTTATCAAAGGGTTTTTGTTGCAAAAGCAACTTATGGGGCAATTGCGTGGTATGACTTGGCAACCAATGAAGATATAAAACTAATAGAAAGGGCTCAGCGCAGTGTGCTCATCGGCGTGACGCGGTCGTACAGTACTGTGTCGGCTGATGCGCTCCCTGTAATTGCTTGCGTCCTACCGATTAAAATAGTTCTCGAAGAGCGAGTAGCATTGTCTTTAATAAGAAAAGGACTAGAAAGGAACTTTGGAAGTTTAACCATTAAAAGCGGTGTAAGATTGAATGAATGTAAAATTAATATAAATAGGGAGGCATTTCACCAGTAGTGGGGGTTGAGTTTGCCCTGAGCAGATCTTGACTCCCGGAGATCTTATGTAGGAAGACAATCTTCTTAAACCTCCAGTAAAAAAAGAGTCCCAAAGCGAAAAGGTGAAGCTGTTCCCTGATCATTTGTTTGTTTACAAATGAAAAGGTAACGGCTAAGATCAGCACCGCCTCGTATGGTCCTCGTCGGAAATGCTTACAGCTTGATTTATGCATCTGTAAGCAGCTAATCTGCACTTCTCAGTGGAGGCACTTTGGTCTTCTGGTTTGATTTTACTCTCTGTCGAGATTGCTAATAAGTACAAAAACTATTAGGGTTCTCATCGGTCTAATATCGGGTCTACTATCTAACGAATTCTCTAGATAGTAGATAGGGAAAGTGGGGACAGTGTGACAGTTAATTTCTTAAAAGTTTCGCCATCCGAAATGGTCTTTAACTCTCCCCCTACGCGGGGGACGGTTACTACCCATAACTAGCCTCTGCCAAGGAAAAGGTTATTGGAAAACCATTTGAAAACTCTGCGATGAGACCCCTAATAATTTTTTTGGTTATTAGCAGTCCCAACACAGCGTCATATCAAACCAGAAGACCAAGATGCCTCCACTGAGGAGAGCAGATCAGCTGCTCACAGATGCACGCAGGAACCTGTAAGCATTTCCGGCGAGAAGAATACGAGGAGGTACTGCTTTTAGCCGTTACCTTTTCATTTACAAAACAACAAATGATCAGGGAACAGCTTCACCTTTTCGCCCTGGGACTCTTTTTTACTAGAGGATAAAAAAGGTTGTCTTCCTACCTAATATCTCCAGGAGTCAAGATCGGCCCAGGACAGACACAACCTGCACTACTGGTTCCGACAAACCAGCTGCTAAGATCCCCCATACATTCGAATAGGCTTAACGATTTTTGTTTTCCTTACAAAGAAGGACCTCCCTGGTGAATTTTTCAGAGTCTTTGTGCCTTTTTACTGACCAAATAGCCAGCCACAGCGTCAGCGAGTAGAGGTAAGAAAATTCAACGTGTTACATTTGCTCCAAAGTTTTGGAGTCACAGACAACTGATAATCGAATTTGAAACTTCCGAATGAAATGTTGAAAATGCTAAAAAGTTAATTGCTAAACATGAGATTTTAACTCTGCCTACACCAAAAAAAAGGAAGTTCTTTGAGTCTTGAAACTGAAGATTTTGTATCCAAATTTTGTGAGCGTCACGACATGAGTCGCTTGATGCCTAGAACTAAGGATTTTGTGTCTGTTCAAAAAATTCAACATTTTTTCAAAATTCATCAGTGAAAATAATGCAGAAATTTCAAGAAAAGAGCGTTTACAAGTACTAGGCTGATTAAATTTTGGTTATGTGGGGGGCTATGAAGATTTTCTCTGCTATTTTCACCACTTTTGCGAAGAATAAGGTCTTTCATTAGATTTTCATGAAAATGCATACACTGGGGTTTTTGGGCAGGTTTTTGGTTTTAAGCCGCTATATTAGATGTCCTTATTTCAATTTTGGGGTCCAATTTTACGATTTATTCACCATTGACTTATTGATTCTCGTGGATTAAAAGTGAGCATTTTATTTGAAGAAAGAGTTTAATGTAAAAAACAACGTTTTTTCATGAATAAACCACCATAAACTTTTAGGATAGTATTTTTCGAAATTTGCATAACGTTTAAGAAAAGGTAATATAATTTTACGTCAAATTAATCAAGAATTTGAAAAGAGAGCTAAGTACACATCGACTTGTCTTCAAAACCCGCCATAGACCTTAATCATAAACTCAAGACTCACGTTTACGACTACTAAGAATCGCCCCTGGCCGCCAGCGAGATATAGCCGCCTTGAAGACGAACTCAAGAGGAGCCAATTCACTCTAGACAATATTTCCACTCGGGTTTAGCAGAAGCTTGAACTATTTTGTAAAAAAATTGTGTTTTTACCTTAGCTAAAAATTTATTTTCCTTACGTTTTAATTATTCTAATGTCTAAAGTGCATTTTATACATAAACATTAAATGGAAGGAGAGACGTATTCAGTGATTTACTTTTTTACGAAACAAAATAGAGTTGCAGAAGATGTGGGTAGAATAAAATAAAATCTAATTCGTGTTATATATATAATTAAAATTTTGACATAACGACAACCGCAGGTTTTTTCCGTGATCGGGTGCTAATCTGAAAAAATGCACCCGATCCCAGCGAAATCGCAGTAAAATCAATACGACGATCAGGCAAAAGTCTCGTGCACCCTGAGGACACGGAGCTACCCAAGGACGACCCCCTTATGCATTTTACCCGCAAGAGTTTTAGCATATTGTTCAAACGTAGAGATGCTTTTCAGGCTATGAATCAGTGAAATCTTGGCCCCTCTAAGAGCGCCAATGATAAGGATGATTAATTTAACAGAATATTTCAAGGAGACAGTTCAAGGAGAACTATGTCAGGCCTCGAGTGTGCAACAGCAACAATTGTCGAAAATATAAAGTTACAGTATAAGCGGCACTTCTCATTCTCGACAATTGACTCACTTGACAAGCACTTTTAGTGCCGCATTGTGCCTTTGAATGTAGGTCGTTCCCGCATGAGTTGGACAACTAGATATTATGTCTCCTAGATGCTTGGGATGTGCGTGGCACGCCCTGCAGCTATCATCAAGAATGTCTTGTTTCGAAATGTGGCGAAGGTATGTTAAGGTGGAAATAACAACATCTTGACATGCCAAAATGAAACCCTTCGTGTCCAACTTCAATCTGCGTGATTTAAGCAAACCAAAAGTTAGCTCACACGACATTGATGGATCTTCCACATTTCTGTGCATTTCTGTGTAAGTGCTCGAGGTAAATAAGATTTGATGCATTCTACTTACTCCTAATAATGATGTTAAGTCCGAGTGTTTCAGCAACCTTCTCCGCTGCTTTGTACAGAAACGCCCCTTTGTCCTCTTCTTCATGCTTCCTGATCATTTTAAGAAGAGGATCTCTTCCATTTGCGATTATATGTGCTGTAAACGAAATAGTCCTGTTGTAAAGATATTCAATATTCAATATTCCACGACCACCTTCGCGGCGTGTCCCAATATCGAGGGATCTAAGCATTTTTTTCGTGCATAAAACCACTTGAAATGAATAGAGTACTACCGGTCCAGCAAGCATGTTCGTTTCAGACACTTTATTCCTCGCCGACAATTCGAAAGACCAAATCTGCCGGATCAGCAATTTATATATGCTTCATAGAGTATCGTTTGTAGATGTCGCATCCTGAATTTGTCTCTGTGGCACGCTTAGGTACGTAAAAGTCTCTCTAGCGCAAAGGTGTCGTATAGCGATTCTATTTTCCGGATAAAATAGTAAATATGGCTTTTCAAAGTGGCATAAATTTCTCTATGCACCTCACGATTTGCGGATGAACTTTTAAACTTTTCAAAAGACAGATGATAAGTTTATGGGAGGTCAAATCGAAAGCTTTCCGGTAATCAATCCAGGCCATCGATAGGTAACGCTAGTAGGGTGCTAGATCTTTACAGGTACATCTATCGATATGCAGGTTCTCCCGGCATCCTGCTACGCTTTCCTTTGAGCCGCGTTGTTCATACATTACTTGCCACACATGTCTGAATGTCCGAACAATCCTATCATTTAGAATAGCTGTGAATATCTTATACAGTGCGTTCAGACAAGTGATTAGCTTGTAATTCTTCGGGTCGGCTAAGTTGCCCATTTTCGGCAGGAGTGCTGTGCAACCTTCCACCAACTATCCCGGAAATGCCTTATCTGACTTCAAATATGAGGTGAAAACACAGGCCAGATGGTGGTGGGTTGAAGGAAACTTCTTTCACCAGATGGTCTTGATACCATCTGGTCCTGGAGCGGAATAGTTTTACATACCTCTCAATACTTTTTTCACCTCCTCGGTATTGATGGTTGGGTATTCTTCCTCATGTGTTGTTATGAGGGCATTACACAGCTCCTTGAAGCTATTTTTTTTTTGAGTTTTCATCACGTCTATTTTACACTTCGTAGACAGCTACTGGAGGGCCTTGGAATAGTCGAGATGGGTCAGAGAGAAACTGTTGGTTTTCTCTGATCCACCTCTACCTCCGCTATAGATTTCTTTAAGCATCGGATAGTGACTGTATTCTCTCAACAATATGCTGCCTGATGGTCGCCAGCTTTGACATGGCATGTACATACCACACAGAATGTGAAAATTTATATAATTATGCATCGAAATAGGATAAGACCCAGATAATTGGAAAAAAGCGATCATCGTACCAATATACAAAGGAAAGGCAGATAAAAGTGACTGAAATAATTACAGAGTGATCAGTTTATTGAGTTCCGTCAGTAAAATATACTCAAAAATCCTTATTCGTAGGGTAATGAAAAAAACAGAAGAAAAGATTTGGGAAGTCCAAAGTGGGCTTATGCCAGGAACGTCATAGACAGATCAAATATTTAGCTTAAGGGAAATCACAGAAAAAAGCTTTAGAGTGGGAAAAAAAGTTTTCTATGCATTTGGTTACCTAGAAAATGCTTTCGACAAGGTAGATAGAAGTGAAGTTTGGGAAGTCCTGCAAGAGTACGGAATAAATTGATAGCTCCTACAAGCTATAATAACAATATATACGGGTAGCAAATCGAGTGAAAGGGTAAATGGGAAATTGAGTGACTGGTTCGATATTATGCAATGCGTTAGAAGGTCTGGATCTTGAAACAGTAAAAGTACGTGGGTAAGGGTTCGCAGATTATAAGGTTGTTATGGTAGAGTCAATCGAAGACTTGCAAAGAATGTTAAATAATCTGAATTCAAGCATGAAGGGCATTTGGCTCAAAATTAACGTAAACAAAACAAAAACTATAGTGTTCGAAGGAAAGAGTGAGAAAACGATATGCAACATTATATTAAATGATGAGAGAATTGAATTGAACAAGTTGATAAATTCGTATGCCTTAATAGCTTATTTACTAGGGGCGGGAAGATAGACGAGGAGTTATATAGATGCATGAACGAAGGTAGGAAGATTATTGGTAGAGCAGGCTCCCTTATCAGAAGTAAAAATATATCAAATAAGGTTAAAATGGCAAAACGTAATTCTATATTCGTACCGACTTTACTATACGGTAGCGAGACATGGACCTATCAAGAAAAAGTTAAGATTGTTAAGTGTAAGTAATTAATGTTAAGTTAATTATGGAAAATATCATAATCAAAACTTCTAGAAATAATGATGTAACATCGAATATCCTAGTATCTCTGAAGTCTGATCTATTCATGAATTTCGGTAAACACCGGTGTAGGAATTTAGAGACAGACTTCCCCCGCATGTCTACTCGCTGACCACAAAATGCTCTCAAGACCTCCGAGGGTCATCAATAATCCACCTTACATTTTACAGAATATTTATATTATTTATCTCCATGGTATCTATTTTTATCTAATATTTTTTTAAGTGCAATAATTATGTTTTTTAGATGGCAAATCTACAAATGTTATCTATTTTTTCTATCGCTAAAAGTTCTTTAGATACTTGTAGAAGATCACAGTTTTAATCTTTTTAGGGAAATTTTTATATAACTGTAGTTCTTGAGAATGACAGGTTCCGATTTTTTAATGAGCAAATCATTTGTTAGAAAATGACAAGTTCTATCAGTTGTAAAATTTTAATCCTTAGCCGATGTCAGCGGTTTGTCACTAGCCTAGCTACTTGGTTCCTGGAAATCGCAAGCCCTGCCGGTGGGTTCCATAGTTTGTAGACGTCGGATTATAATGGACAAAAAAATCGCAAACAAAATGTTTTGTCATTTTGACAATATTAAATCCCTAAATTGGTAATATATCTTTCTTTAGAAAAAATTCTGTTTACTTCTCAAGATTTTAACTTCTCGTCCTAAAACAGGTCCACCTCGACTGTTCTTAAGATTTACAATAAAACTTCTAGTCTTCAGGAAAGTTCACCCCGACCTGTCTCCAAAACATAACGTAAATCTTAGTCATAAATTAAAGAACTCATGCCGAGCCAACTCGAACTCAAGACTAAATATTTTCACACAGGGTACACATGAAAATATGTAAATTATAATAACATCGATTTATTTTTTCTATAATAGGGAAATTCGTAATGAAAAGAAATTCATGACTGGGAACCAAAAGTTCTCAAGATTAACCTTTTCATACAATTAAAAAAAGTTTCCGTTATAGACCGTAAAACATATTCAATGAAAAAAGAGATAAAGAATTCATTGCAACTCTTTGGAATATCAGATGTATTGAGATTTGTATGAAAGTAATTAAAAATACCAACGATAAGGCTACTGACACGTCAGTCAAAAAAGACTTGAAAACTCAGTCATTTTTAATGACTGGGACATGGTAATTAATGTTAAATACTGAAAATTTAATGTATGTGAATGGTAAAATTTCCAACACCTACATTAAAAATTGCTGAATTTCCAATTATTTTCTAAGAGTACAGACATTCTTAGTTCCCCGCATTGTGTGACTGACTATGTCTCGCTGGCGGCCAGGGTCAAGACCTAGTATTGAGACAAGAAGCTTTATTGTAAATCTTAAGGCCAGTCGAGGTGAACTTTTCTTAAGACGAGAAGTTTAAGTCTTAAGAACTAAAGAGAATTCTTTCTAAAGAAAGTTAAGTTACCAATTTATGACTTTAATATTTTCAAGGGTCAAAATCACAAAACTTTTCGTTTGTGAATTTTTTTTCCATTATACTCCTATCACAGTCTGAAGAACAGTCTGAAGAACTACAGGCATATAATAGTTTCCGTAAAGAGATAAAAACTGTGATTTTCTACAAGTATCCAGTGAAGTGTTAGCGATAGGAGAAAATAAATAATGCTTTCAGATATGCAATCCAAAGAACATAATTATTGCAGTTAAACAAAATTATTAATTGTCGGTGTCCTTGAGTTCGGCTTGAAGACGAAAAATTTCGACTTCAAACCAAAAATAAAACCTCGCGCTCGGTCAGTGGCGATACTCACAAAAACGTCTTGGCTATATCTTAGCTATGACTTGGATGAAGCCTTAGCCAAGACGAATTATTTTTACTCGGGAAAACGATAAATAAAATCGCAAAATAAAACTTTGATATTTCTAGCTGAAAGTGTTTCAGATATGGATCTGAATTGTATTGCCAAAAGGGCCGCAGGTCTTTGTCACTTTATTGGCTCCAGGTATTATAATTGAAGAAAGATTGACCATTGAAACAGTTATAAAGGTGAGGGCAAGTATCATAAGGTGATGGATGGTATCATGTGCTTATTCAGGAGGCAAGTGTTATAGATGAGAGAGAACTCCTAATCAACGGCTACCGTACGCCAGCTCACGTGTACCATACCTTTGCTATCAGCCGATCTAGAAACCGACGATCGTTCCAGAAAGTAATTAAAGAATTAATTAAATGGAGGGTTACTCAGCTAAGTTCAGCCATCGATCAGAGCTAACCATGGCAGGCGTGTTGGCTGATAAAAAAACACCGCTACCGAAATCATACGGTCTATTGTGCAGCCTCCGCGTTTTATTTCCAAAATGACGCTCTCGACCGCGTGTCCGTTCTATAAACTGCTCTCAAATGTTCTGAATGTAGTGGAATGTAGTTCGCGTGCTTCATTCATGTCGCTGCAAATTAGAGTAAAAATCAGGTAGGTTGATCGTTGTAAATAACTTGCTCAGCGGGTGGCTTCGAACGGAACGAGGAGCAAACAATGCTGCTTTCACTGCCTCCACGCACTGAGCCCGGTATTCTCGGCTAACAATAAGGATCTAGACTTGAAAGTCTGGGCACTGCGAGACGAGGCGCTGCGCCGATCCGAACCCGCGATGAGACATAAATCGCAGAAGAAAGTGTAAATGGATGTGTTTAAGAGCGCGTCCATTTTACAATATATGATTTGATTTTTTGCGTCAACTGCAGAACATAAGAATTTTCTAGTTTAACTGAATTACATTCTCCGCTGTGACAATTCCGTGCAGAAATATTGCGGCAGCCCAAGTTTGGTCCAGATCTCCTCAGTCTCACTTGGCGGATAAAAAATGCAAATTTATCTTTCGAATAAAAATTTTGTTGGTCTTTCTCGCCAGGCCCACATCCAGTTTCGCGTTTCATACCGAATTAGCAGTAGGCCAGATAATTTCTGACTAGAATTGTGTTTTCGATAGTTTTCAACAATATGGGCCCAAACTTTCTAACAAGATTTTGCTAATAATTTCAAGAACATCCATGATGAAAGATGATGAAATTTAAAAAAATTATTAATTGTTCTATTTCTTAACGTAAGCCTCTCAAAGTCGGGAAGAAAAGTACCTCTTTTTTCGGATACTATGTAATATTTAGAAACAGTCGAATTACTAAAGAAACGCAAGATGGCACCTTATCAAATTTGAGAATATTCAAACCAAAATAATTTCATGATTACATTTTAGAAAAAAGTCTAAGTGTTCGTTAAGTTTACTACTGCAGTCTACTGTAGTCTAAAAATCAACTTTCTTATCTTACGAAGTATGAATCTTTCACTTGAAAATAGAAAATTGTATCAATTGGATCAATTGCATACTATCAAAAAATGGTCAAATTGACCATTTTTTCAAATCTGACCAGCCTTTATCTTTAATATTTTTAAATTTTCAGCTGATATTGATCATCGCGTAGTTTCTTTTAAAAAAAAAATAGCTTTTCTTGCCAAGTAAGAATTTTTTGTCATCATTTTTTCCAAATTTTGGTTTGTCTCCGAGCTGCTTAATTTGTTATGTATGTCTGTATATTTGGTTACCTAAATGTTGTAGCCAAGCTCACTTTTAAAGGGTATATGAAATATATGTTGAAACTTTCCCAGTTGCGTTATTCGATTAGATCAAAATTCAAAAAGATTAGGCTTTATCTTAAATTATAAAAAAAATTTTATGAGCTTTAGAAATTATTGTTAAATTTTCTGGCACACGACAAAATACTAACTAATTACCCTAATGGCATTTTTAATATCAATAAAAATTAAAAAAGTTATATGCATTCAAAATGCTGAAGACTTTCAGAAAAAAGGGAAAAATCAATAAAAATTTTTACAAGATATAAAATATATGTGTTTCCAAACTATTTTTATAGAAAAAATCCGAAAAAGGTGCTTTGAGAACCTTCTTTAAAAACGAATAGAAAAAAATTTCAGTTCCAATTTAGGGCTGTAATCCTCAGCAGTTTAAACCACAGTTTTCGGTTTGAGTTATGATATTAATATTTGAAAAAATGCAGTTAAAGTATACACATTAAATGCATGAAAATGAGAGCGAAGCGCGCAATGTCAATATGTCCACTGTGCGTGCATATTTTTTAATGTAAAAACTTACATTGTGGCCATTAAGAATATCCTTAAAGAAGGTTGGAGAGAAATATAGACGATAAATATAGACAATAGCATTTTCGCCATCCCTTAAGGGGCCGCTATTCTGAAAATTTAGAATATTTTTATTTTTAATCCAAATTAATTTTTTGGCTTTATAAAAAGTTTCTGGTCCTCGGTTGGTACAACATTTTGACGTAATCGATTGAAACGTCATCCCTGGGTAGGGGCAAAAGAATTTTGACATTGAAAAATAAAGGAAAGCTTACTTTTCTCTTTGACTGAACGATCAATGGATTCAAATAGAAAATAAAATCCATTTGAAAACAAATTATTAATCAAACTTCTTTTGCAAACATTTCTTATTGGTAGGTCCCAATCTTATGTTAATTACACAAAAGTTTTTTGCGTAAAAGAATTGCGGACCCTGTTCTTAGTAATTTTATAAAAGACAACATTACAATATTTGAAAATATTACAATATTTCTCCACTTGAAAATGCAAGCTTGGATGCTTTCACAGTACCTTTTCGAATCTTTTTCAATTACTTGATAATATTATAGATCCCATTGCTATCAGAATCTATTTGGATGATCCTGTGGCGTTATCTACTTGAATTTTCAAACTATTTGAATTCGTTTCTGTTTGGGAATGAAAGGAGAGTTTCACGAAAGGTGCACTAAGGCCTACGTGCTTCTGTAATATGTCTGGATTTTGGAACACTGTAACCAATTGGGATTTCTAAACTCAATATGAATTGTATAGAGTATTGAAGTATGTTGGCAGCGCCATCAGGAGGCGTAATTTTGAAACGGCCTGGTGAGTGGTTGTGCTGTGTTGTGCAATTACCATGGAGAATAGTGCACATCTTTTAGGGGTCTTACCTCAAAAAACCGGGTCAAAAAGAATTTGTTGCGTGGTAGGTGGCTTGTATACGGAGCAAAAAATGCGGAAATGCAATTTCATTGCTTTCCGGCGTACTGGTGGCAAAAAGAGCATAAGGAAGTATATTCCTGTATTTATGGTTAAAATGAAAATTTTAAGCTGAACAACGTAAGATTTTTAAAAAAGTCAAGAAAAGGAATACTTTGAGCTTTAAAGCCCTACAAGATAATCATAACAACTTTTTGAATTTGCTTGAAAAATCTAAAATTCAAATTTAGATCTTACAAAAAACAATGAAAAATAAAATATTTCATTTTTCTGTCAAACTATGTAAAATATGAATAAAATAATATAATAAAAATTTTGCATTGCGTAGTTTTTGTTTTATTCATAAAAACCATTAAAAATAAAAAATAAAATAAATTTTTTCGGACAAACGACACAAAAACTACGAAGTTAGATGAATAGACAAAATTATGCAAATGGCAAAGGGGAACTGCAATATGAGGAAGACGGGGTTAGTGACGCTTTCAGAGACCATTTTATGGGACAATCCG
>JAAAKG020198363.1:0-23834 GCA_010014905.2 Druon quercuslanigerum | reverse complement strand
TGTACTTTTAATTCCCTTCATTGCTTTATAAAGTAGTTTCTTGCATCCTTCAAAGTTGTTTTGTATTTTCTTCTCTTCTTCTGCTATAATTCTATCTTTGCTTTCTCTAATTAGTCTCTTGAGTATCCTCTTTTTGAGTCTGTAATCATCTATTCGTCTATTTATTTCCTCATTGCTAAGACCTGTAATTCATGTAATTCAATGAATTCAAGGAATTCAGAAATCATAGAATTCACGGAAATCAAGAAATTTGAGAAATTCATGGAATTAATTAAAGTCATGGATTTTATGGAATTTATGAATTAAACTAATTCATGAAATTGATAGAATTCAAGAAATTCAATCAATTCACCGAATTAACCTAATTTATGAAATTAAAGGAAATATTGGAAATCATGGAATTCACGAAATTCAAGGAATTTATGAAATTCTACGAATTCTGGGATTTCCTTGAATTCCCTCAATTCTCTAAATTCCGCGAATTCCATGAATCCCATGAATTCCGTAAATTCCACGAATTCCGTGAATTCTCTGAATTTAATAAATTAGGCGTATTCTTTAAATCCCGCGAATTCAATAATTTAAGCGTATTTAGTGGATTTCGTGATTTCTTTAAATTCCATGAATTCCGTAAATTCCATAAAATCTGTGAATTTCGTGAACTCCTGGAATTCTATTAATTTCGTGTTTTCTACTACAATTTTCGACTTACAAGCACTCTGATATATGTATTGCAACGCTGTACGGTGATTTTACGATTCACAACACTTACAATAAATGTATTGCAATTTCGTCATTCCAATCCCATGTTTGTAATTCTGCCTTGCGCTTGTATTGTAGAAGTCTTGTAGAAGTGTTGTAGAATTCCAAAAAATTTTAACAGTGCAGGAAAGTCTTAAAGTTTGATGTTTGGAGTTTGTAAATAATTTCATATAGAAAATCCTTATATTAAGAACGTAGTAAATTAGGAAATTTTAGGATGATCAATAATTGAACAGATTTTATTTTTGGAAACCAATCACGATTGGAAGTTTTCAGATTGGAAAATAAACTTTGTCCAACTGTGATTCTTTTACTAAAATCTTTCCTTTCTGATTTTTGTAAAAGTATTTCTCTATTTCATCTTGTTACGTAGGTACGTAAAATGCGACCTTTAGAAGTACATTTTTAAAATAGCTATACATACTATTTTCTATATTTTATGAATAAATATTTCTTTGTTGATTAATGTTGTAAAATACTCATTGCAAACTTCTTTGTCTCATTCACTAGAGAAAAAAGATACAGATTCGGATTCAGAAAGACCTTCCAGACGATAGTATCCATATAAAATTTTAGATAAAGATGATCGATTTCTCCCTTAACCCTTTGAGGGACAGTGGGACATTTTACAATGTTTGGTATACAAGTGTGTGTCTTAATAATTAGTTATAATTATCAAAAACTCGTCCAAGAGCAAAATGTGTCCCTCAAAGGGTGTTGATTTCAATACATCTATAATAATATATTTAACACATTTGAAGCATGTTGCAGATTAACCATTTAGCTTATGCTGTTTATGCTGGGTTTAATTAATTTTTCTAAATATTCGAGATTTTTGGCAAAAAAATGTAAGTATTTGACAATGTTTTGTTTTAACAAATTTTTTATAAAATAAAAAATATATATTATATAGAATGAAGATAAATTTTATTCTTTTTAATTGTTTATTTATAGTACGCCATCAATTAATAACGTGAAAAAATTATGAATCGCATAAACTTAATGTATTTTTTTAATTGAATTAAATGCCGATACTAGTTTTTCCGTATCTTGAATTTTCAGGGTAAAAAAAATATTCTTTAAAACAACATTCTTATGGCAAGAGCATTTTGATTGACCGGAGTGAATGATTGACTTTTGAGATCATAATGATCTGATTCGGGATCACGTACGAAGTCAAACCAAGAAGGCTGACGTTCTTAGAATACATGAGCTCATATGCAAGCTTTTTATGGGTTCTGATCGTGCAGTGTACTTGAAAAGTTAAAAAAATATCGACATTTGATATTAGAAAATATCACCTGTTAAATGTAGCTGTCACTTTAGTGTGGTTAGATTAAATTTTTAGGTTATGTAGCTATAACACTATCGTCAAGAAATAGTAGCCATTTTTTTTTTAATCTGACAAATGATCCAAAAAGGAGCGAAATGCTCTGCATTTTCTCTAAAGTGTCTTTAAACTTTTTTTTAACCCTTGGATGCACACCTGGATGGCCCGGTTTTCATCACAGCACATTGTTGCATGTAAGTCGAGTAAATATTAGAATTTCGCTTAGGGCCTCCGAGAAGTTGTTATTTATCTCAATTAGAAGCAAATTGTTTAATTAGAATTTATTCAGAATTTATTCTTGCAAAAATAATCGATTTCAATGTATACCTATATCACGGAAATACCCAGGATACCCGGGTATCCACCATAAATAGATCAACTTTGAGTGAATTATTTGTTTCTTATCAACTTAATTGGTTTGCATATGTGAAATGTTTTGAGTAATAATATAAACAATTATAATTTAATTAGGTATTCGTTACATTCTGCGTGTGTCAGTCTGACGTGTATGCGTTGTTCGGAAGCGTAGCCGGAACAGTTTTTGGTATTTGTGTGTGTTTAAAGTGTTTTGCGCCTTTATCACTTTTAATAATCATTAAAATTAACGGAAAGAAAACGATTAAATGCATCAATATGTAAAAAATTGAAAAAAGGTAGTGGATACCCGGGTATCCCGAATGTGTAACACGTGAATAAAATTGGGTGCCCACACAAGGGTTAGATTTATTTATAGAGCTTTATCTTCTCACTATCGCAGTTTCTTATTTGAAAAGAAAAATAATTTATTATAAATTTAAGAACTGAACCAATAATTAATTTATTGCAAAAATAAATAAACCACAGGGAGTGAACGCGTGAGGTTCGCCCTCGAAATTTGGTTGTTTAAAAATTCGTTAACGTGTATTATCCTATTTAAGGAATAGTTTGAGTACATGCCATTCCTAAGTGGTCGATTTTTCAACATAATCACATAGATTAAGAACAACCCTAATTGATCGCTTAGAAGCTTGCACGTTACCCTGTTAACAAAATACACGTCCTGAAAACGCTTTCGTGCCTCATGCAATATAAATTTGATGTAAAAGGGGCACTGTGTTTAAAAAGAAGTAACCATGTATTAAGCATTTTGTTCTCACTGCATATCTACACTTGTTCTTGAAAATGGAGTAACAATTTTGTTGAATTTCTGAGAAAAAGCTCTGTATCAATTATACTCACGCAGTCGGGTATAAATTTTAATAATAGCACATTACAACTGATTACTTACTAACTATATGTTCAGATTGAGCGTTCGTTTTATATTGATCGTAATATAAAAACAAAAGTATTTTTCTGTGTTGTTCATTACTATTTCAAGCTAGAATAAAAAGCTGAAAAAAATTAATAGGACATATATTTTAATAAAACTTCAATGAAAAGTTGGAAACCGTTTTTCCTTAATTTAAATTCAAAAGATACTCTTTTGATAAATGTCTTTATGATAACCAATTTTAAGTTATGAACGATGGCAAAAGGCCATTTTGTCAATTCATCGCATTTATTATGGAAAAAATTATAGCCAATATTATTTGAAGGTGATAAAGTATTTAAATTTTAAAGTATCTAAGATTAAATTTGACTTAAACGTACGAGTACTTGAAACTTACCAATTTAAAATTAAAACATTGAGATTTAAGTTATTCATTATTGTATACTTTCAAATAGATAACTTCGAAAAAATTTTAGTTGGAAACACTCAACATTTACTAAAAATTGGAATTGAAATTTCAAAGAGAAATTTCCATTGAATGCAATATCTTTTAAATGATTCCTTCAAAATTGTTAGAAGATTTAAATTAAACAGTATGAAACAAGAAGTCGCCTAATGAAAAAACCTTGAATTGAGAACGATGAAAATTTAAATATTTTCTTTTCACAAATTTAGAATGACAACATATAGAAAACTAAATAAAATTATTTATTTCAGTAAAAATCGTCTTGAACTTACTCGGAAACGACTTCTTGTTTTAATAAATACAATTTGTTTAGACACCGTATATTCGTTATTCTGTTAGCTTGCAATCTGCAACGAAATCAATATTCTGTTGCCCGGAGTAATAAGTTAACTATTCAATTGAATTTGTTATTGAGTGTTTCCAGTTCCCCAGGGCTCACCGAAAAGATTTTCTCTATGGTCACCGAATTTCGGTGAACCTAGATACGGCCACAGATTTAATCGGAAATATTCTCAAATGGAACAATTTAATAAAAGTAATTTATATTTTATTTATTGTTAATTCGTAGGACTACTTTTTCGTTATGAAATTCGCAGAATTCACAGCTCTAATATGCAAACACAATATACATAATTTGATGTGTTTATAATGTATAAGCTAGGATGATTGTGTCATTGATTTAATAAAATTTTAAAAGTCAAGAAGAGTGCGAATTTGCTTGAAATTTTACGCTTGATTGATAATATTGTGATTGCCGAAGGACAGCATTGAAATTTGATTCACGGAAATTGACCATGCTGTTAAATAAGCAAGTCCCTTGTGCACATACCATATTTCCCATAAAGTAAAAAGGAGATTGTAAAGTATATATAAAACACCCTTTACATAAACTCCGTGATATTTTAATGTTTCAATAAAATTGCTGCAAAATTTATTTAATGATTCCATGTTTCTACTATTTGGAATTAAATCTAGATTTGAGAGTGCGAGTCACGTCGGCTCAATCCACGGTCGTAAATTCTTTACTCGCTTTCAAGCTTTGCTGCAATCAGAAGTCAGCAGTCAGAAGTTACTTACGTATAATGCTCTAATGCAATAAGCAATTTAATTTCTCAGATTCTGGAATTTTATTTATTTTATTATTTACTTTACTTAACTGACGAAGTCTGTTTTATTGAGAATAACATGCCCACTCTGCCACCATTTTTAAATTCATTAAAATGTAAGTTAAAGCTTCTTATTAAAAAAGTTTGAACTTTAAAACAAATTATAAAGTCGGATAATTTCTAAGGATTGAATTTTACCATTTTTATTTTTTGAGAACTTTAAATGTTTAGTTGCTCGAACCGAAATGTTCATAATTGAACAATTTTAACTCGACTTTTAGATCGAAATAGAGTGAATTAAACAATTTGAATAGTTGACATTTTATCATTGTTAATTTAACAAATTTATTTTGAATTGAAATCCTTCGTATTTAAGTAATTAGAAGTTTGAAGCCTTCAATGGACAAATTTTAATTGAATGGTTAAAACACTTTCAGATTGAAACATTTCACATTATTTGGGTTTAAACTTAAGTTATTTAAAGTTGCAGAATCAGAAAAGAAAGCCTTCTTTACCTTAATTAATAGTTCTTTAATTATTAGTTAATTATTAATAATTTAAAATTGAAAATACTAAAATGTAAGAAGTGTGAAGTTCTGAAAAGGGAAGCAAATTTATTTAATACCTCTATGAGAAAGCAGTGCTCAAAAAATGGATACAAATAAATAATCCTATATAGCTTTGCAGCGTTATTCATTTTAAAATCTTCAAACAGAAAAATATTCAGTTGCACATTTTCTAATTATTTATCCAATTATACCACAATGCAGTCTGTTTTATTTTGTTGTAATTTTCAAAACGAGAAAATAAAACATACGAATTTACGAAATGAAAAATGTACTTTGGAGACAGTCTGCTGCAACAAAATCAAACGTGCTGTGGCTTTCACCTCTGCACCTAATATATATAGATCATTTCATGCCTGAAACAAGTATTTGTAATAGAAAAGCCTTTTTGTAAGCATAAGCTAATCCATTTCCCCCCATTATTATTCATTTTAGCATCTCTGAAATCACCTAGTATAACGATTTTGATCATTTCAATTTTAAACTACACAGCTTTAATGCTTTAATGAAAAATTGTACATATTAAAGTGATCTGCATCTTAATTTAAAGAGTATTCAATTTTTCAATCTAAAAATGTTTATAACTTGAACGGTTTCAATTGAAATCTGCGATATCACAAGTTTAAAATTATATTATATCATTTTTCAAATATGCAATTTAACATGCTAAAAGTTAACTCAGCTAATATGCAAAATTTAAAAAAATGATTTAAATTTAATTTAAATTCACGAAAAGCACATTTACATTTATCTGCGACGTGTCTAATCATTTTTAAAATAACAATTGGGTAAGCGAAAATTTTTTTAAAATCTGGGTCCAGATTTATAGCTCGATTTTTCTTATATGCTGCCGTTCTTCCACGGTTGCTAAGAACATAGCAGGCGACAGCTTTTATTCCACCTTAGGATAAACTTTCGCCGAATAGCATGTTATATTTAACAGCCTAAAATTTTACATGCAAGAAAATTTAATTTCAGTTTTTTCTGTGAAACTATCAATCGCAGAAAAAAAATTTTAAACATAAAATTTGTATTTCGATGTGTTTTACAACTTTTATTCAAAAGATTTTTTTGGATTTTGCATATTAGCTGAGAGAATGCCAAAAAACTATGATTTTTATGGTTTTTTGATGATTTCACCATGAAAATAAAATTTGCGCCAATTTTCGCTATCATATTCGTAATAAGCGCGTTAAAATACATAAGTGTACAAAACATTTTTTTGAAATTTGGTATATTACCTGAGATCAATGCAAAAAACCATGATTTTTTATGAGTTTTTTATGGTTTTACCATGAAAATCAAATTTTGGCCAATCTATACTGATGGTATAAAGACGCTGTAAACCCTTTTCCAGCTCGCCTTGGTCACAAAAGAGTGATCGATCACGTTTCGAACCCCTGTTCCAACTCGGCCTTAAAAGAACAAGTGCGTTTAATGCGATCTACGACTTTTGTCTGAAACCTTTTTTGAAATTTTGCATACTAGCTGAGATAAACGCAAAAAACCATGATTTTTATGGTTTTCGCCATGAAAATCGAATTTGCGCCAATTTTCACTATCATATTCGTAATAAGGGTATCAAAAGATTTAAAAGAAGATCAAAAACTATTAGCATGTTAAATTGAATATAAAAGAAATATATAATATAGTTTTAAACTTGAAGGAGCAATTTTCAATTGCAACCGTTCAAGTTATAAACATTTTTAGATTGTAAAATGGAATATTCTTTAAATTAAGATGCAGATCGCTTTAATACGTACAATTTTTCATTAAAGCATTAAAGCTGTGTAGTTAAAAATTGAAATGATCAAAATCTTTATACTAGGTCATTTCAGAGATGCTAAAACAAATAATAATAATGGGGGAAAATGGATAAGCTTATGCTTACAAAAAGGCTTTTCTATTACAAGTACTTGTTTCAAGCATGCAATGATCAAATGTTTTGATGTTTTGATGTTTGATGTTTTGATGCAATGATTTGGTGCAGAGGTGAAAGCCACAGTACGTTGGATTTTGTTGTAGCAGACTGTCTCTAAAGTACATTTTTTATTTCGTAAATTCGTGTGTTTAATTCTCCCGTTTTGAAAATTACAACCAAATAATACATACGACATTGTGGTATAATTTGAGAAATAATTAGAAAATGTGCAACTGAATATTTTTCTGCTTGAAAACTTTAAAATGAATAACGCTGCAAAGCAATATAGGTTTTATTTATTTGTATCCATTTTATGAGCACTGCTTTCTCATAGAGTTATAAAATAAATTTGCTTCCCTTTTCGGAAGTTCACACTTATTACATTTTAGCGTTTTCAATTTTAAATTATATCGCCCTTCTAAACTGGTTTAAAAAATATCTAAATAAATATATCTGGTCCCTTAAAGTTATAATTCAGCTGAGACAATCTATATTAAAATGCATTCATGTTATTGTTTCAGATAAGCTAACAATCGAGGAAGGACATTAACGATACGTTATCGTGAGTAAAGTGCCGACGAGACTGATCTGGAGCACGCCGTGAGTAGAGCCAGACGAGTTGTTCGGACGAACTAAGGGTCTCGTTTAAGGGGCTTAGCTGTAGAGTCGCGTCGTGCAGAATCACAGAAACGAATGAACGAACGGACAGAACACTTAACCTCGATCGCTCAAAGTGCCAAAAGCACTTTAATTTCACGCGAGCTCGAAGGTGAAATCCTCGCGGAAATTATTAAACTAGAGGGCTTCGAAAAGAGGTTAGACATAGTTATCCTCCTCGTTAAATCGAGCCCCATTTATTGATTGGGCCACTTCAATTCCAAAAATAGTGCCTAATACGTTCTGGATTTGAAATTGAAAGATATTTTCAATTAATAAGTTTAAGTTTCACACTTAATTGTTCGAATCGAAGTGTTATATTATTACGCGTTTGTTGTTAAAAACTAATCATCTTCGTCCTCATGTGGTGAAACAATCATCGGGGAAAAATACTCTGAGTGGTATCAGACTGAGAACTACTTGCTTCAAATCAAAAGAGACTGCCGACGTTTGCTGTATCATGGAAGCTTAATAAAAGAGCCTCGTGACGGAGGGCCTTCGCACGGCCCTGGCGCGGCTGCGGCACTGCACCCCTTCTGGGGGTTCACTGCCAAATACCCCGAATCCACCCTCAACTCCTGAGCATCGAGCCCACGTAAGTCGAATCAAAGTACGTCAGCTTTATCACATTTTTTACAATTTATCGTCTTTGCATTTCCAATTGTCTGCAATGTTTTAGATTATCACGCAATCCTTTCTAAATGTCAATTTGTCGCAATTTAATCAAAATTGATTGAAAAAGATTTCATTATCTTTATTTCCATATTCTACCGTTCATCCATTCTGTTAATATTGAAGCTTCTGCATGTTTCCGCTCGATTTCCGCGTGTTTTTTCTCTCGCGAATATTTCTATTATGTCAATATGACAGTATACGTCAGTTCCACACCTTATAATTTTTTTCACTCTTCAAGCAGCATGAAGTTGTTCCGTTTGCATGGAAAAAATAATTTCTTTCCGAGTAGAAAAAAAATGTAATTTCATCCCATGCAGTTGATGTTATTTTTTGGATCTTGACGTGCAGAGATCTTGTTAGCCGCCATCACAACATGAAATACAGCGAACCTCAGAGACTGTGCCGATTTTAGGGCTGGTTGATTTCCGGTGCAAACGAGATAATACCGTTTCGGATGAAAACGCTTTTGTTTGTTCACTTCTGTCTGACCCCCGCAGACTGCCATCAGCTCCTTTTACTCCTACTGGCGGCGATGCGTCAATTATCTGAAGAACTATATCAGGGGGCCCTATCTCAAAGTTTTAATGTAACTAATTAAAAAAATGGAATTTGTTAATTCGTGATGCACAATTTTAAACTTATTTATTTTTAACGACTATCTTTCAAGATTATCATTTAAAACTGTTTCAGTTTTCAAAAGAACGTAGGAATTGTTTAGTTTTTAACTGTTTAAGTCGGAGTCAAATAATTTATAAAGTTTCCAATCAAAATGCATAACATTTAAAAAGTTTTTAGAATAATTGAAATATAAAGGCGCAACGAATTTTTATTGCTCTATGTTTAACGGTTGAATGGACAGTTTTTTTATTGCTACAGAAGTCTTATCTTTTTAGTTTAGAAAAATCTATCTAATCACTTTGAATGTCACTTGATACTGTACGATATGACACTTATTGAAATATATTTGTCATCTCTAAAATTGATAAAATTACAATCTAAAATGTTAGTTCATATCACGCAATTCGAAAACATTTTAATTAAGGAAGCCTTGATAATACTTTTTTTTACTTTAAAAGCTTAAATTTGAAAATATTTTGGGTATAGTCATGCGAACCCTCGGCAAGTCACATTGCGGCATTTTACAATATGGCAAGTTAAATTGCAGCAATTTGCATTTGTGGCATATCACATTGAGTCAGCTTTCAATTAGAAAAATATAAAGTCCAACACATGTTTTTAAATATGCGACAAGTCACATATGCGGTGCGTTACGTTCGCGGCAAATAACATTGCAGCAACTCTCTTTCAGACAAATTTGGAGTCCAGGAAAAATCGGCAAAAGTCACACCGGGATTAGTTACTTGCTGCATTTTTGCCAATCCTAAGATATATTCATATTTCTTTAAAAAAACATCGTTGGTCTTGCCCCAACAAGATTTAAAAGAAGATTTTTTACAGCAATTTTGAATTCTATAATTTAAAATGAAACAAATGTTTTTATTCTACCAGCACAAATATTTTATTTATCATCGTAACTTATCAGATAATCATATATTTATTAAGAATTAAAATAAATGTTGGAATGTTTATACTACACACAAATAATTTATTTTCCAATCTTTTTTCCAAAACAATACACACATATTCCACATTTTACTTTCAATTGAAATCTGTTTAATGAATCAGTCATAAATTATTGGAAGATTTTATACTTTTATATATTAAAATTGCGTGAATTAGGCATATAATCGTTCGTAGGCGTCTTGTTTCGACGCCAGAAAAGAGTAGTTTACGGCTCGTTTAGCCAGACGTGCCGAAGCCGACTGTTTGGTCGAACGATGACTGCTACCACTGCGCTTGTCTGACCCAGAATTTTAGCTCAAAGAACCGCAGAACATTGAAAAATCTGGACCTGTTTTTCTAGTCACGCAATTATTTATATTTTTTATGTTTTAAATATGTATTTTTCTTATATTTTGAAAATGGTTGTCACATAAAAGTGGAATGAAAAAGAGCCTTAATGTTAAATACTAATGCGTTGAAAGTAATCCATTTTGGATCTGCTTCTAACTAAAAGAATACAAATTTTGACACTTGCAATTCAGAAGAATTTCAATTTGGATTCGTCTACTTTGGGTCATTTTCAAAATTAGAGGACCTTTTAAATTATTTATAAAAATTATGAAATAAAACTAATTGAAACTGAATATGAATGTAGCCAATGAACCATGTGATTTCTTTATAATAGCTTGTAGAAAAGGAATAAACATGAAGAAATGAACATTTATTTATTAAGCTGAGCATAATATATAGATAATATAAACGGTAAGGACTCTTATCTAAAATTGACGTAGATAAATAAATTAGTTTAATTTATTAGGATGTATTGAGGAGAAAACTATTCTTAATTTACGATATTTTCATTTTGATTTATGATAGCAAATCTAAGCTAATAATGTCATTTTACGAACTTTCTGATTTGTTCGACAATTTATTCGCAGGAAGAATTTTTCAGCGACGGAATTAAATTAGGTCGAACAGAGGACTCGAGTATGCTGATCCTATCCAATTCTAATTCTTTTCAATTGATTTTTCCTCAGGAACTCAATAAATAATGTCTTCATTATCGGTGCAGATCCCTCGCGTTTCTGAAGTATATCTTGGTAAGGTTTGTAGAAGTAACATCAGAACTCTTCCGCGTTAATGTAACTACTTGAGAATCAATTTCAGCCCTACCAATCTACGTCTTATTGGAATAAAAAAGATACAGTTCGAAAGCTCATATGCCAATAGGTAATTCCTTCCTAGGGATACAAATTATGTTAGAAATTGAATTCAAACTTTCATCTTTCTTGTGATACACGACATGAAATGAAAAAATTCAATCCAGACATAAAGTCCGGAGATATCCTCTTACAGATAATAGTGGATCTTCAAACGGAATTGACCTGAATGAAGAGTATTTGTGCAAAGGAATGCTGTTTAATATTTACTCCCAATTAAATGTAGTGCATAAAATATAAGGATGAAATATGGTCCTTCTAGCGAGATTCAACAGCGGTGCAGATTACAGCCTCGGTCTTCAGGCGAGTCCTGCTACGTTGCAACAAAGGGTAACGTTACCCTTTCCGGGCAAACATGTACTCGTTCGATTCCAGCCGTGTACTACTGGGGATTCAATGTCAATTGATAAGGAAAAAGGATAACATTTATAGGACAAGGGATGGAATGTGGATCTTGTTATATCTTGCTACATGCTCATAATCATTTTTTTATCACACATCTCTCTATCCATCTCATATATACATATTTTGCTTTATCGACCTGCATTAGGGTAGTCCAATTTTTTTTCTTTGAATTTTCATGCATATTGCCCGGAAATTGGTTCAAATCCGCACGAAAATGAATTAATTTTTTTTTATTAAAAAAAAAAAAAAATGAAAATAACACATGAAGTTTCACTTGAGAAAAAAAGGCGTTTTTGCAAATTTTATTCAGAAGGGTCAAATAGGGTCCCAAAAAACTCCATAGGTAAGAAAATAGGTTTAGCGAGTTTTTATCGGCAGTTAAATTTTTTGCGGTCTTTTATAACAATCTATTGTTGAATACATAAAATAGTATTATATGCTAATAATTAGAGGTTATAATACATCGTCTAAACAATTTATTATTCTTTTAAGCAATTTTCTCTCAGAATAGAGTTAGAATGTCATGGTTTCTGAACAAATGTTCCACTTTTTGTTCAATTTTTAAGTAGATTCAGATAATGCTTCATTTTTTTTACCAAAATTAATTTTTCAAACAACTTACTATTATTTAAAATTTTTTTAGAATAACGCTGGAAAATTGAAGTTTTTCACACATTTTTAACTTTTTTCCAATTTCCTATTATAATAAGGTAAATAAATAATTAAAGTTAACAAAATTAATTCTTTAAATAATTTAGTATTATTTTTAGTCATTTTTAATTTGAATAATGCTAGAAATTTGCGGTTTTTCTGATATTTTTAACTTTTTGTCTGATTTTCACTTGGAACGAGTTAATAATTACTTCGATTTAGCAAAATAATTACAGCGAAACACCGAGACTGGGTCGGGTTTGGGACTGAAGGAGGTTAACAAGATAGAGTGCTGTTTTGTAGAAAACGCTTTTGTTTGTTCACGCCTGAGCGGCCGCCGCTCATCCCACACAGCTCCTGTTTCTCCTACTTGCAGCGCAACGTCAATTTTCAAAAGAACTATATCAAGGCGCCCTATGTCAGAGTTTCACTGTATTTAGAGAAAATATTATTGCTTATAACTATCTTATTCTCTATTAATGCTACATAGCTAATACTTTTTACTTAGTTAATTAATAAATAAATCATTCCAGTTAGTAAATTTAGATCTTTGTTCATAATGTGTCCCCTAAGGGTTTACATGACTTCCATCCCTTACAATATTTCCGCTTACATATTAAACAACAAAAATAAAACTTCAACCTTAATATTTACAAATATTTACAACTATTTACAGAAAGTCTTATATCTATCTAGTTCCTTAAATCGAGCGAGCGGTCGCTAGCGAGAGCGCAAGTGCAAGCGAAGTGCAACTGAAACATATCCGAGACGAGGAAGGTTCGAAGGGTTACTTAAAAGCCCTTGGTATGGTCCGAACAGCTGAGGTGAAAAGAGACGCTAGAATCGGAGAAGCAGAAGCTCGTCGAGATGCCCAGATTCGAGAAGCGATTGCTGAAGAACTAAGGATGGCAGCTCGCTTCCTTAATGATACTGAAATTGCTAAAGCCCAGCGAGATTTTGAATTGAAGAAAGCTGCTTATGATGTGGAAGTTCAAACTAAAAAAGCAGAAACCGCAATGGCTTACGTGCTTCAAGCAGCGCAAATAAAGCAACGAATCATGGAAGAGCAAATGCAAGTTAAATGCAAGCGAGAGAGAGGGAATGAGAACGTTTTTTACTTATGCTATTACATATCCATTACTTACAATATTTACGCTTCAAATCTAGGTGACTTCCGTTTCCTTATTCTTCCACTTTTTTTGTCCTCCAATTTACCATTTTTTCACATGCGTTCTTTCATTCACTCTCATTCGCTGCCCTAGCACTCTCCAAGTCCCTAATCCAATCTTCTCCTAATCCATCCTCGCCTAGAATCTTAATCAAATTATATTGCCAGCTTCCATTATCTTCCATTCCTCTTCTACATCCTTCCCATACGTGCTTCCATGTTTTCTCCTTCCATTCACATATTCTACACTTTCTGTTCTCTTCCTTTTCCCAATACCTTCCCCCTCTTACTTCGTTTCCCAATCTAAATCTTGCTATTCTGGTCCACCTTCTCTCTCCTTATCCCTTCTCTAAATAATTTGGTAAACCTTTCTTTTTTATCATCTTATACCATTTATTGTATCTTGATTCCTGAATCGTCCGCCATCTTTCTATTAATTGTCTTTCCCTGTCCCTTTTTCCAATTCTTCATAGTTTACTCCAGTACCGTCTTCCATGTCTCTAGCATTCAAGAACTAGCTCCTTTCTTCTTCCCATCTCGTTAATTCTATTGCCCTCCCTCTCCTCTCTTCTACCTCCATCAAGCACTTTCTCGCCAACTGCCCTCCCTTTCCCTTTCTCAGCTTTGTCTCAAATTTCCATGCCCTCTTTCCCGCTCTGATACTTAATTTATCCCTTTGTGCTTCTTCTCTCACCATACACCCTGGCGTCCTCCAATCTACCCCTAATGTCCACCTTACATATCTTTCTTGTAAAGTCTCAATATCTTTTCTTTCTTTTTATCTCCAGATCTCTGCCCCATAACTTAATATCATCCATACTAGCTTATCAAGTAACCACATTCTCCTTCTCCAATTTTTTTGTTTGAACATTCTTTTTCCGATTCTCCATATCTGGTTCATTACCCCTGCTGCTTTTTTATCCTTTCTTTTATATGTACTTTATGATCTCCATTTCTTTGAAAAATATATTCCAAATATTTAAACTTCTTCTATCTTTATACCCTTCCATCTCCGCGTCCATTCTTTTTGTCTCCCCTTCCTTTTCTAAACCTCATTATCTATGTATTTTCTACATTTAAATTTAACTTTTTCCCATCCAAGTATTTCTCTAATTCTGTAATCAAGTCCGCCATCCCTTCTTCATCCTCTGCCATCAGCACTATGTCGTCTGCGTATGCCAGTGTATATATCTTTTCCTTCCCTATCCTAACTCCTTCCCAATCTTTTCTCCTCATTTCTTCTTCCAAGTCTGATATAATTATATATTTAATAAAAGTGGGCTCAGAGGACATCCTTGTCTCACTCCTCTCACCTTTACCCTACCTTTATCCTGCTTTTTGCCTCTATAAAAATTTCCGACACTCTCTTTATTAATCCCTCTCTTATACTCTTTTTCGCCATAACTTTTTCTATATCGCCTGGGTCGAATGAGTCAAACACTGCCTTTAAGCCCACGAACATAGCTATCATTGCCCCTATATCCCTTTTAATCCTCTTATTTACTTGATAATTCAGAACATATATATTGTCCATTACCCTTATTCCTTTTCTAAACCCTGCCTGATTTGGTGGCTCTATATTTTTTCCTCAACTTCTTTCTTTAATCTCTCCGACAAAACAGTTACATATATACTTTATACAGTGTTGGCATCAGAGTCACACCCCTATAATCTTTAACCTCCTCCCCTTTGCCTTTGTTTACTATCGGTGTCACTACTCCTACTTTCCATAACTCTGACAACCCCTCTCCTCTCCATATTCGATTCCACATTATCCATGCCTATTCCTCTAGTTCTGTCCCTCCATATTTCCATACCTCATTTGGAATCTCATCTATACCAGCTGCCTTTCCATCCTTCATTATTTCTAACACCTTGACTATTTCTTTCCTTGATATGTCCTCATCATCATCTCTTTCTCTACCATATTTTCCTCCCTTCCTAACTTTTCTCTCTACTCCTCCTAGCTAATCCAAAAAATATTTTTTCCATTGTACCATATCAATATCTTGGTTTACTCTTTTTCTTCTTCTTCTTTCTCTATTTACTACCTTCCATACCTCTTCTTTCGTCCTAGCATTCTCCGCCCCATCCATTCCTATCTTTACTAACTTAATTTTTGTTTGTGGACTCTAATCCTCTTCTTACTTCACCTATCATTTTTTCCATCTTTTCGTCCACACTTTCCTCTCCCATTTTGATATTTCTAACCTTTTCTGAACTTTTCTTTTCCTTGCCTTGACCAATTCCCTTTAGCTACACTCTTTATCTTTGCCCCCTTCTTACGCATATTACTATTACTTTTTTCTCCCTCTAATGTCACTATTAATGGGAAGTGATTCGAATCAATATACTCACCTACCTCTAATTTCTTGACATTCTCTCTTACTTCATCATCCACTATCACATAATCAATTACCGTTCCTCTTTCTCCTCCTGACCGTGTATATTCTCCTTCTTCATCTCCCTCTATATTTCCGTTTAAGATAAACCATACCAACTCCTCCAAGCTCTTTAACAACTTCTTTCCCTCCCCATTCAGTACTTTGTCTTTTGATTTTCTTCCTCTCTCTTCTCCCCATTTCCTTCCTCCTCTATCTCCTGTTCTCGCGTTGAAATCCCTACCTATTATAAGTATAATATCTTCTTTATTTTCTTTCATAATTTCTCTAAACTCCCCTGCTTTCTCCTACATATCTCCGTTCACATTTACCCCCACTATCTTTCACTTCTCTCCTCCCATTTTTGCCCCTTACTATTGCTTATTTTCCTACCTCCTGTTCCTTCCTCTCGTAGTTTCCCTGCTTCTCATTTCTTACTAACCATACTCCGTCTATCTGTATCCTCCCATATTTAACCCATGTTCTTCTTCCCCTTTTCTTTTCTTTTCCGCTATTTTCCTTAACTTATATTGCATCCTCCTTTGTAGCCATGTTAAATCATCCTCTAATCTCTTCAAGCTTCCATATAACACCTCTTCTTTGCCATTACTTCCCTCTTATCTTCCCATTTCTTTAGTTTCACTAGTACCATTCTCTCCCCTCTTCTTTCTTCCCTTCCTATCCTTCGCACTTCTTCTATCTCTACTTTTGCATCAATCCTTTTTAGTACTTCTTCCACTCCTTCCTGCATCTGCTTCCCCTCTAATCTTATAACTTTTATTGCTACGTTTTTTTTCTTTCTTCCCTCTCCTTTTTTCTATTCTTTGTTCTACTTTTCTCAGTCTTTCGTTCTCCGTATTTCAATTCACGCCCCAATCAAGATCCCGGTTCGATCTTTCTATCTTTCTAATTCTACCTTGCATCTCCTCTACCTTTTTATTATTATCCTCCTGCTTCTCTAGCTTTTTCTCGAATGACTGCATCCTCTTTTCTAACTTTTCCCTAACTTGTTCCCATATCTTCATTTCTTTCCTAAGTTCAGCCATTTCTCGCCTAATTTCTTTCCTTATTTCCTCTCCCCTTTTTTCCTGCCTTTCTTTATAAATGCCCATCACTTCCATCATGACTTCGCGAATTTCTTTCAGTCTTTCTTCTTTCCTCTGTTCTTCGGTTTCCTCACCGTTTCCTACAGCCTCCTTACTATTCTTACCCTTCTCGTCCAAACTCTGCTTTTCCGGCGGAGATCAGAACATTTTTGGATATTTCAAGTTTTAACCTAAATCGTCCTTCTCTTCACTGCTTCCCCGCTCCCCTCTCTTCCTTTTGATAAAAGCCTTAATTCACCCTACGCTTTTTGCTCCTAATATCTCCTTTTCTATTGTTATCTTATATTTCTCCCTTGCCTTCCTTTTTTTGATCTCCTCTAATTCCGATTTTTTTCGATGGTACACTTTTTGCTATCCATGAATCCAAAATTAATTTCAAACGTTCCCGTCTTCTATCCTTCCCTGCCTCTATCTATCGTCGCGTTCTGGTACCTGTTTTGTCCTTCTCCGTCTCTACCCAACCCTGCTACTACTAAACCGATCAACCCAGTCCTCCCACCCTGTCATAAATCTCAAACAAACCTAACCTCAACTGTCACATAAATCTGTTTCAATTCCCATAAATATCATTATCCCTTTTCCAATTTCACAATCACTCAAACAATCGTTTTCATTCAAACCCTTCTATACACTTCCACAATTCACTCACCTCAAATTTGACCACAATTATCGAAAAAACTTAGCATCCACAATTCCCGCTGCCTTACCCTTTCACGGTGGAAACGGAAGTCCAGTAAATTTAGTTGCTTTAACAATTGTTTATTGTTTATACCTATCTTCTCCTACAGTAATGCTAGAAAGTTTCGTTTTTTTTTAATTTTCAGCTTTTTTGGCTTTTTCGTTAGGAATATTAATATTAATTTATGAAATAGGCTTTTAGTAAGTACGTCAAGAAATAATGATAGTTAATTCAATCCATGTAAAATATTTGAAGAACGTTTTAAATATCTATTTTATTTCAGAAAAATATATAATCACAAAATTCCTTTAAAATACGATTCTTTCTAATGTTTATTCATTATTTGCTTATAACTAAAAAGCTAAAGCAAAGTAAAAAAATTAGGAAAACCCCTAAATTGCCTGCATTATTTAAAAATAATATTATTACTAATAGTAATAAATTATTGTAAATGCCTAATTATATGAATAAGGTAGTATATTGTGCATTAGAAACAATTTGCATTAAATAAACTGCTAAAAAAGTACAGGTAGCGCGAAAAACTCGCAAAATACATTTTTTCACTTATGGGGTTTTTTTGGGACCAAATGGAAAATACTTATGAGGGTTTGAGAAGTAATATTTTATTTATATTCTATAACTAAGTGTAAAGAAAATTGTTGAGTCTCAATTCAATTCAGCTAACATTGACGATTATGAATACAATGTACAAAACCGTCTTTTTCTTATGGGAAAAGCGGGTTAAACTTCATGGGGCTTGCGCCACCTCTAAATATAATTTCTTTAAAAAAATGGATTTCTTTTTTCGTGTTTGGCCACCAGCATATTATTCATGTTTTCCGAAAATTTTCAATTTTAAGGAACTTCAGAGGCAAAAGCAATTATACACAGTTAAAAATTTATGTCAGAATTTTAAGAAACTTGTAGTGGAAGTCTTAGCATTCACATATTTCGTAAAATTACGAAACGTTACGTCATTTACAGTAGCGCTAACGGCATCGTTTTTTAGTTACATGTTTCATAAAGATCTGAATTTTTTTCGTAATTTGCAGTAAGAAATTATATTCGAATTTCTTTAAATTTGATAAAAGGTTAAAAATTCCTGAATTATTAATAATAAAATTGATTTTTGATTGTATTTCACTGAAAAGGGATTTTTTGTAACTTGCTTACGTTCTCGAAGAGAATAAATAGACAGTCAAGTTTGCATATGTAAATGAGTTTTGTGGTGATTAAGTTCTTAAAGACATCGTATTGGTGAGTCAACTGTATGCCGCTAAAGTTTGTAAAATGAACATTCTAATATGCTTAAGCATGAAATATAACCGTCTCAATAATGCACAATAATATACAAAAAGCAAACAAGTTTTTTTGAATAACAAGACAGTATTTTCACATTGTTATTACTGTTGGTAGTTGAAATTGATTATTTTCCAAAATTGTTATAGTTTTGCAAATTCTTTCAAGAATGTTTTTACCCGGTGGATTTTATTGCTTCAAAAATATTATTTATTCTCAATGATGGGGATTATTTTTCATCTGATATATCTGATAGTTGATATTTAAGATGAAGTTGGTTCAATAAATGCTCTAGCTGACACATCAAAGTTGATAATGCTGATGCTGCTCCTCTTTGACCGTCTAAACTAAACTATAGAATGCCTATTTAATTATGCTATTATGAATGTTTATTGATCGCTTAAGCCTTCAGGTGGCACTTTCACAATGCTGATGTTCAAGACTGTAATTGCTAAAGCTCGTGCCTTATTTCAAGAATCACATCCTAAGAGAAAATAGTTATGACAAAAGTTGTAGGTTTGATGCAAGGAATATAGTGATGATTTTTATTTTGACTCCACAATCATTTTTGAAAGTCATTTTAGGGTCCACATATTTTTTTAAAATGGAAAATTCTAATTTTTATTTCGGAAATGGAAAAAGCGGAAAATTTTACATTCAAATATATATTTTAGCTATAAGTCAAAATGACCTCTACGGGCCATTTGCAGGTCATTTCAGTGTAGGTTTCCACTTAAAAAATATTTTGACCTTTACATGACCTTCAAAAATGACCTAGGAGTTAAAATAAAAGTCACCACTAGATTCCTTGGATCACATCCTACAACTTTTGTCAGAACTATTTTCTCGTAGGATGCAATCCTTGAAAATTATTCAGGGGTATCCTACGTTTGGGACGCCCGGGATATTTGGGTACTTTATGATAAACGCAAGATGCACAGGGTTTTTTTTATCTTGAGACGTCGAAATATCTTGAAAAAAACACACATGCAACGGAAAAAATATCCATTATAAAAACTTTTTATTTGCCAGGGGAAAAAAACTCCGCAAAAATGTATCGCACATCCCACCTCATGAGGGCGGGAGAAAGTTAACTTAAATTTTTTAAATAAGAAACTATATTTATTATTGCAAATTGAAATTCTCCTTTAAGAAATACGTAAGTTTTACTTGAACATTGTTTTCTGATTCGCGCCAGATGGCGGTCCATTGGCGAAAAATAGCTTTGTTAACTCTTCAAGGAATGCACTTCCAAACGAAAGATAAAAAGGAAGAACGCTCGGTTCTTTTCAGTTCGTTAGCAGACGTTGGATTTGGTATCTAGTTACATTCACTTGGGTTCGATTAAGTGTCTTATAGTTTTTTCGATTTGGGTGGTTTGGTTGTGCTTCTTACGTTCTTTCGGGTTGGATTGGTTGTGTTGCTTCCGTTTGTTTACATTAGATATGTTGGTTACGCTCGTTTCGGTTCGTTTTGTTGATGGTGTTCATTTGATTTTGTCATTTTGTCATTTCGATTACGTGCATTTGGATTAGTCGAATTGGCTGCATTCCTTTGGGTCAGCCCCATGCCACTTTTCTGAAGGCCTTGGAAAATATTTTGCAAGAGACTTGACGGTCGCCGTGTGGCGGCGCCAGCTATGCAGTTGGCCTAAAATCGTCATAATGCGAGGAAAAAGGGTTAACAAAAATGTTTGTTAAATAGGAATAATTTTCTGATAGTTCTGCATAAAAGAATAATAATCAACAATCTTTAAGATTTTTGTAATCTTTTAAATTGAAAATAATTTCCGAAAAATAAAATTCACTGCTTTTAGAAATACATCCCAATGCATTCCTACTAACCACAACAAATTGCTATTCATGCGCAATTAAATGAGACATATAATATATTTTATAATTTTTAAATATCCGAAAAGGAAAGAGTCTAAATTTTATCAGATTTTTTATTATATTGCATAACATAATATTTATTAATATAAATTCATTTAGGATTTTCCAACATTTTAATAAACAAATTATGTGTTTCAATAAACACAGTGGATTTCCTTATTTATTATACATTATTAAATTTATTATTATTTATTATTATTATCATATGTCATTTTAAGTTACAAGATGGAACCTTGTTAAAACTGATTTATAAAAACGAGGAAAATATGATAATGTTAATTATAATTACTTTTGGAATAGAACTTGAGGTGAACTTAAAAAAAAATATTTGGGGTATCTTTACTCGACAATAATTATTTAGAGTTTAATGTTTTTCTAATTCTCTTTAGGTAAAAGTTGCAATTCTTATCCTTAAAAGATTCTCTACAAATCTCATTGGTACATTTTTATTTAAAAAATTTTATTCATGAAAACCTATTGTTTGAAAAAATAACGATTTTTTAATCCCTAAATAAAAGTTTAAAAAAAAAACGTATCAATGAGATTTGCAGAGAATATTTTGCGGAATAAAATAAGCCCTAAACATTAGGATTAAATAATAATTGCAACATTTACATAAAGTGAGTGAGAAAAAAATTAAACCCTAAGAACTATTATTCAAAAAACAATCAAGTATAATGAAAATATTCTGTTCTTCTTGAATCTTAAGTTAAATTTCATGAAAATAGTTATGCCGAAAAGGAAATTTTAAACTGAATTTATTAAAATTAATTAAATTTTTTTACAATGTTTTACAATTCCTAACAATTTAGAGAAAATTTTTTGATTCTCAAAACCTTTCCAAATTCATAAAAATCTTCTTTTTTAGAAAATTGTGAACAATCTATATTTTTTCAAAATTTTTGTAATTTTCAAATTAGCAACTTTTTAAAATCTTCTTAGGGCTTATGACCCATCTAAATGTATTTTAAAATTTTTCGCATTGGTCTTAATATTTTAAGACAAAAAAATTTGCCCTAAAATCATTCTGATTGTTTTTTGAAAATTTGTTGTAAAAATTTTGAAATCTTTTAGAATATTATCCTGAAGTTACTTTTTCAAAATAAAAACTTATTAAACATTTGGCTGGGAATTTGAAGAAAACATTTTTATTCTCTTGACACCTCTTATAATTTTAATTCAGCTTCGTTTTTCAAAATCTTTAATAATCTACATTTTTTAAATCACATTTTTCACATGTTTCAAGTTAACTTTAAATTGTTTGGATACTTTTAAATATTTATTAGGCAAAATAGATTTCTTTTTGTAATTTTTTAATTCTAATTTAGTTTCCTTTGAGAATTCCTTTTTTTTAATAAAGAAATGATTTAAAATTTAAACATCAACCGTGAGACTATTTTATTATTCTCTTAAAACATTAAAAAAATTCTTAAAAGGCTTCTAATTTTTTGTTTAAAATCTTCAAATAGGAACATTTCGTGTAAATTTGTTCTGTTTCTTCTTCAGATTTCAATTATTTTCGATTCTTTTTAAAACTACTAACACTTCTACAAATAAAAAAAATTTACTCCGAAAAATTGGTGAGGTAGCAAAGTTAAAAAACAAAAATAGAAAATTATAAAATTTAAAAAAATAACTATCAAATTTTAAAAATTATACAATTTTACTGTAAAATAATTTATATTTTCAGGAAATTACTCTTTAAAAAACATGATTTAATAATTTTAAATTAACATGAACATTTAATGATCATTCTTTTATGTAGATTCGATTAGAATCATTATAATCATTTGGCGCTTTGAAAAACTGAATTTTGTTAGCTTTGCCCTGCTCTCTATTACTGTTATATACCGAGTCACAATCACAACAAATGCACTTCATCATTTTTTCTTCAAAATGTCCACACTGCGGATATTTTATCGAAAAGCTGTTTCTTTTTAGTTTTCATTCGCTTAGAAGATGGAAAATGTCGCAAAGTATACTCAAAATACTCAAACATTATTTAACGCTTTTAGTAAATTACTTTTAGCGTGTTATTAAATTCAGTGTTATTATTTTATCAGGCATTTGCAACGATAATATGTCAACTGCATAGCCTGTGCCGCCACATGGCCACCGTTACAACGTAGTACATTTTAAACTCATAGTTCCAGAATTGATTTGGATGTATTAATCAACACTGTTAATCAAACCTGAACGAACGTAACCATCAACCATAACCTAAACGAATCAAGCCAATACGACCAATCCAAATGTACGAAACCAACGCAACAAAACTAAATCAGCGCAATCAATAAAGCGAAGCGAGACGAACGCAAGCAAAACATCTAATCGAAACGAACGTAAGCAGCACAACCAAACCCCCCCAACTCAAAGAACCTAAGATACCCAATTATTATTGTTTAGTAAAGTTCCTGAAATTTTTGTTTCAATACAAAAGATTGTCTTTAAGTAACGCGATTAATATTTCTTGAAAGTTTATAGAAATAAAAAATCAGAGATTGACTTTTTAATCTCAACTTTGTCATATAATGGCAAATATATTGTTATTTGTCAATCACTACGGTCATATAAGACCCTGGTAAAGGATTTCCTGCATTGCTCATGATACGATAATTACAATGGTAGCAATGAAAATTTAAAAATTATTCAGAATTTCTGTTTTTGGAACGAAGTTCCCTATGCCGGGTTGCTGGTGCTGGGCGCTGGGGGCTAGCCAGTGAAAATGAAACGTCATG
>JAAAKG020198352.1:0-17236 GCA_010014905.2 Druon quercuslanigerum | reverse complement strand
AGATTAATCAAAAAATTATAAATTTTGCTAAAATTGTTATAAAGTTCCTAATTTAAAAAAACTGATATTGAAAAAAATGAATTTTTCTGTTGAAAAATGCCTGATTACTGCATTTGTTCATGAAATATGCTTGTAATATAAACAATTATGATATAAGGAGAAATTTTTAAATATAATATTATTTCCATTTAAATTTTTTGCAATATAACTTCAAAAAACGTATAATGTTGAAAAAAAGTAGAAAACAGTTTTTCAATAACTAGATTGTAAGAATTTTTTTGTTTATTTTCTAATATTGAAACATCTTTGACTAATGTTCCTCTATACAACTTATGCGTTTTCCAATGTCAAGTAGAAAAAATAGCTATTCTTTTTGTTATATTTGTTTATTTATCAAAAATAAAAAATCAGATAGAGACGTTATATTTATTTTTATTTGTTTTAATAAATTTCTTATATTTTCATAAAATTACGAATATTGCAAAAATATAACATCTGTATCGAAACAGTGTCCAGTTTACAATTACTATTTCAAAAATTATCGAAATACATCCAAAGAATCGAAGTCAAATAAATAATGACTTTGGAACCGAATATTTATAATATAATTATTATTATATATAATTTTTTCTTCGACTGAAGAGAGAAAGTCAGGATTAAAAAAATATTTCCACTTTTTGTCCAGTTTTATATTAATTAGATTGAGATAATATTTGATTAATGTTAAAAATCATAATTTTTAAAACAATGTATTATTTTTGGAATAATATCCTCACTTTTTGACAAATTTTCAATCAAACTGAGGCGAACAATTCATTAAAGTTAAGACCATAAATTGTTTAAACAATTTGATAATATTATGTATTGTTTATAATTATTTTTATTTAAATAACTACGGTTATATCTGTGGTTAGGAATTCATCTCGTTTGTTTCCAAATTCTATTATTTGATTGAACATTTAATAATTTCCTTGAAAATGCAACTATACAGTTAACAATTCACCTTTTTCATTCAAAATTCAACTAAATAGTTAAAAATTCATTTATTTTAGTAGAACGTCTATTTCTTTTCTTGAACATTTAAATTTTTTGAAGCAAACTCGTTTCGTGTTTAGTTCAAAATAATTTTTTTTTAATTGACAATTAAACTATTCCATTTTGGGTTAAAATTCGTCTTTCTTGGTAGAAATTTAATTTTCTTGATCAAAAATGTATCGTTTTTGGTTAAAAACATAATTTTTTATTTAAAATATTAAATATTCGATGCTTCGTTAATAATTCATCTTTTTAATGGAAAAGTCGATTATTAGACTTAATGTTGAAGTACTTTGTAAAAAAATAAATTTCTTGATTAAGTATTCAAAATTATAGTTAAAAATTTAACCATTTGAATGTTAATAAACTTTTATGCAAAAAATTATATCGCTTGGTAAGAAACTTTTCTTTTTGTCTTCAAAATTTGAACAGTTTAGTAGAAAATTAAACTATTTGATTGAAAATTGAAATAATGAAATAAATTAAAATTAAATAATTTTGTCGAAAATTCATCTTTTTGGTTCGAAATTTAATTACTTTATAAAAAATTCAACTTTTTTGTTAATAAGCGATCATTTTGATCAAAAATTTATCTACTTTGTTAAAAAATAATTTTTTTGGTTGAAGGTCCTTTTCTTTGGTTGAAAAATAAAATATTTTGATTACAATTAACCTAATCTTTAGTTGAATATTATTGTTTTAAACTGATGATTAAACTATTTTATTTTTTTTTTTTGAAAATAAATATTTATAGGTTAAAAATTTAACTTTTGGTTTGTCTTTTTTAATTTAGAACTAAACAATTTTGGCAAAATTTTATCTTTTTGTTTGATAATATAATTATTTTCTTGAATCCTTATTTTTAAAAGGCATACATTTTATTAAAAATTAAAATACTTTGTTAAAAATTCAGTTTTTTAGTTGAAGGTCGACTGCTTAGTTTGCAAACTTAGCTATTAAATTTTAGGTTAAGAAATGTTTTTTTTTACTTGTAAATTTTACTATTTTGTTACAAAATTATATTTCTTTTTATTTGAAGGTTCAACTTTTTGGTATAAATTTCTGTTGAGAATTTATCTTTTTTTGGTTAAAAGTCGACTAATTCACCTGAAGTGTAAGTACTTCATAAAAAATTAATGTTTTGTATTAAGGACTCATAACGTTTTTTAGAAAAATAATCTTTCTTGGCTTAAAAATTTCAACAATTTGGCAGAAATTCAAAATATTTGGTTGAAAATTTAACTTTTTGGTTGACAAATCATGTTTTTCGGTTGGATATTCAACTTCTTTGAAGATTGCTTATCGTTTTAATTTTAAAATTAAATAATTTTGTCGAAAATTCACCTTGTTAGTGAAAAATATAACAATTGTATTAAAAATTTTTTGTTTTTTTGTTCGAATTAATTTTTTTAATCACCTAAAATTAATTTTAAACTGTATTGTATTTTTTAAGCAAATTATTTTTTGTTACCCTTAAATAAAAAAAATTATTTTAAACAAAAATCTATCTCTCTATTATTATTACCTATTATTAATAATAATTAATTGATTACTATGTCATTTCAAGTAAAAAAAAAATAGTTTAAGATTTCAGAAAAAATGCAACATTTTACCATCAAGCAACGAGAATTTTATTAAAAATAACAATAAATTTCTGAAGTTATTATTGTGGTTAACTTAAATTAATTATTTTGTTTTTAAAGTTAAAGCAATTTAATTTCACTAAGATTCTTAAAACAGTTCAAGTAAAATCAAATAAACATTTTAGCAACAAAAAATCGTTAAATTATTAACCACTCCGATAAACTTTTTACCAAGAAGATTAATTTCCTGAAAAAACACGTGCATTGAACAAAGCAGTTACACAAAATAATTTTTTTTAAAAGTAGTTGAATTTTTAACAGAAAAAAATTAATTCTCAAAAAAATTTTGTTTTAATTAAAAAGTAGGTAAATCCTCAAACAAAACATATTAAATTTCCAACAAAAAATTAATTTTCTACCAAACAGGATTAAATTTGTACTAAATGAGATGAATTTAAAAAAAAATATTTTAAACAAATTCATATTATTCTTCAACTTTATACAAATCTTTTTAGACTAAAAAAATTGCATTAAAATCTTCCAATTTTTTTTCGACATTTTCTGAATTTTTGTAGGATTTGCTTTAAAAATTAATTTTTAAAATAAAAATTTATTTTAAATTTCCCAAGGAATCTTAAGAAAAGTTTTTTTGTTTTCTTGAAACCTTTAAAAACTCTTTCAAAACCTATTTTACTTTTTGAAATTCTCAGGACTCTATACTTTGTTTGAGATTCTTTTGTATACTTCACAAAATTTTGATTTTTTTCAAATATTTTTAAAATTTCTAAGTATCTTTTAAAATAACTTAATTTTTCTAACCATTGAATTTCTTTAAAATTAATCATTCAAAATTAAACATAAATCATAAAAAAATTTTCAATAGATCTTATTGTCGGCACTGATAATTTTTTTGTTACCAGTACTCTTTTATTAATTTTTACAAAACAAAATACAAAAAATAAAGTTTCTGCAACACTGATTTTGAATCAATTTATTATTATTCCTAATAATATTTTCTTTAAATAATGCTAGAAAATTAAAGTTTATTTTTGAAATTTTTAAGCTTTTGTAACATTTTTAATAAAAGAGAGTTAAAACTTATGAAATTGAATAAACATTATTGGTCAGAAAATTTAATATTTTTATGAATACCTTCCCTTATTTTCATGCTAAAGAGTAACCGTTTTTCTCTGAAATGCATAATTTTGTATGATGATTTATAAATTCATAAAATAATTCATAAAAAAATAAATATTACAGCGAATATTCCTTTTTAACAATTTATATTTTCTTTGTGGATATATTTTTCTGAAGTAGTATTATATATTTAAAATATTCATTAAATGTTCTTCTCGGATCGTACTGAATGTAACTTCTCTTTAAAGTGGCTACTGAGTTACTTTTTGTTTAAATAAATATTATAAAAACACTAGAAAAAGAAAAAAATAGTAAAACGGTGATAGTTATAAACAATAATAATTTATTTAAATAATTTGTTTCTAAATTTAATTGATCATCACCTCGTTCTAAGCAAAAAGTGGACAAAGATTTTAAAATTTAAGAAAAAACCGCGACTCTCTAACATTATTTAATGTGAATAATATTAAAAATAATAAGTCTTTGTTAAAACAATTATTTTTGTTAACATTACTTTAGTGTTGCCTCTCTACAACTCAAATTTGTAAGCAACAATAAAATCTCAGACAAAACCGTGGCTTTCTAACTCTAGTCTAAGAGAACATTGCTACAAGCAATAATAAATTGTTTAAACAATTTATTTGAACATGTCGTAAATAGTTTAAATTCATATCTCACGTATATAAGTTGATGAGGCTTATGGGATCTTAAAAAATTTAGGTGAAAATGCATGAAAATCCGAAAAAAAATTTAAATAATTTTTCGAACATCATAGTGGAAACTGTAATAACCATGTTCAATGCTATAGGAAGATGGACCTTTTTTCGGAAGTTTGTACAATAGAGGAAAGGTGTCTCGTTTTCAAAAAAACTTATGAGGATCTGGTTGAACTCCGTGAAAATTTACGAGAGTGGCTGATAGCAAGTCCATATCTTCCTCAAGGTTCGTTCTTCATATTTTTTTTTCATTAAACAATTTTTTTCTTGAAAAAAATTTGAATTAAACTACAGTTTTAAATTATCTACACAACCATATTTTTGACTTGGTAAAGAGAATATACCACGTGTGAAGTGTGAAAAAATGCGAGAATTTTCCGAATCTTGTACCTTGACTTCAACTCATAACATGACTCAGAAAAGCTATAGCAAAAATTTGAAACGCAATGAAGGCGTAATACGCGAGGCTGACCAAGACTGGGATTATCTACTGAAACCTGATACAAAAACGCTTGAGAATTTGTCATTATATCTTGGAAACGTGTCAAGATTTTTGAAGTGTTATTGGCTTAAATTAATAATGATAGTTCAAATAATGTATTTCAAAATGTAGGACTTAATCTTTACAATATGATCTATAATTTAAGCCGATAAAACTGCGAAAATCTTCAAAAATCACTTATTGATAGCCGCAACAGATGCGCTTGGCATTTTTTAAAAACATTTCTTCGAAACGCGTTAAGTTTTTTAAACTGTAATCGGCTTAATTGAAAATTTCATAAATTACGTTCTGTCAATTTCAGTTTTGTTGTTGTTTATTTGCAACAAGTTTCTTGAGTAACAGCATAAGTTGAACTTAAGGTACTAAATCTGAAAAATTCTCGACAAGCACCATAATCTTTAAAATCTTCAATTTAAACTGACAATGCTTAATAAATCTTCACGCAATTACCAAGATATGATAACAAATTTCCTAGCATATCTGCTTCGGGTTTCAGTCGGTGATTATTAGAACTTCTGGGCAATCGTCGCGCTTTCGGCTTACAGCGCCGATTGCTTAGAAGTTCCAAGATTTTTTACCTTAACTTCAACTCGTGCCATAACTTACCTTTTTTTTAAGAATACGAACATTGAAAAAACGTAATCTTTAAAATTTTATTTTTAATGAAGGCCGATAATGCTTCGAAATTCTTTGAAAATTGCATACTGAAACATGAATCATACATGCTAGGAAATTTTCTCTCATATCTTAAAAAGGCGTGAAGATTTTTGAAGAATTATAGGCTGGAATTGAAAATTTAAAAGCTTCTGGTGATTGTCGAGAATTTCTAAGATTATTTACATTAATTTAAACTCGTGCTATAACTCAGGAAACTTGTTAAAGAAAACAAAAATTAGGGTTATTTCGCTGGCCCCACTGCCCACGCAAAATTAACTTTTTTCAGGACAAATATTTAGTGCAGAATTTTTTCAAATTTGTTTAACTAAAATTAGAATTTGTGCATAACCGGAAGTACCTTATTTCTCAACAACAAAAAAAAAAAAAAAGAAAACGCTCGCAAGGCCAGCGAAACGTTTCGCTGCCCCTAAATTATTCAAAATCAAGTTTATATGGGCGCATTATTTTCGCCTTAATTTGTTCAAATTTGTGGAACCACATTTAACCCATAAAAACTACCCCCTGTGCAAAGAACAACATAGCGGGGCCAGCGAAACATTTCGCTGGCCCCGTAATTATCCAAAATCAACCTAATATGGGCAAATTATTTTCTTCTTGATTTGTTCAAATTTGTGCAACCGACTTCTACTCCTTAAAACTGCGCCGTATGTGGCAAACGCCATGGCGGGCACAGCGAAATGTTTCGTTGATCCCAACATTGTTCAAAATCAACTTTGTATGGGCGCATTATTTTCTTCTTAATTTGTTCAAATTTGTGCAACCAATTTCAACCCCTTAAAACTACCTCTTGTGTGGCAAAACAATGGTGGGAACAGCAAAATATTTCGCTGCCCTCGACATTATTCAAAATCAAGAACCTTCTATATGTCCAAGCAATTTTAACCCCTAAAAACTACCCCCTTTGTGCAGTACGTAATGGTGGGAACAGCAAAATAATTCGCTGGCGCCAAATTACCAAAAAAACAACTTTACATGGGCCCATTATTTTTGTCTTAATTTGTTCAAATTTGCGCAACCAACTTCAACCCCTAAACACTACCCCCTGTGCAAAGAACAGCATGGCGGGGCCAGCGAAACACTTTGCTGGACCCGTAATTATCCAAAATCAACTTAATATGGGCAAATTATTTTCTTCTTGATTTGTTCAAATTTGTGCAACCGACTTCTACTCCTGAAAACTGCGCCTTATGTGGCAAACACCATGGCGGGCACAGCGAAATGTTTCGTTGGTCCCAACATTGTTCAAAATCAACTTTGTATGGGCGCATTATTTTCTTCTTAATTTGTTCAAATTTGTGCAACCAATTTCAACCCCTTAAAACTACCTCTTGTGTGGCAAAAACAATGGTGGGAACAGCGAAACGTTTCTCTAGCCCCGATAACATCCAAAATCAACTTTATGTGGGCGCATTATTTTCCTCCTAATTTGTTTAAATTTGTGCAACCAATTTCAACTCCTTAAAACTAACTTTTGTGTGGCAAAAACCATGTGGGAACAGAAAAATAATTCTCTGGCCTCGACATTATCCAAAATAAAAAAGCTTCTATATATGCAAGCAATTTTAACCCCTAAAAACTACCCTTTGAGTGCAATACGCCATGGTGGGAACAGCAAAATGATTCGCTGGCGCCAAATTATCAAAAATCCACTTTATATGGGCCCATTATTTTTGTCTTAATTTGTTCAAATTTGTTCATGGCGGGGCCTGACAAACGTTTCTCTGGTCCCGCTATGCTGTTATTCGCACAGCGAATATTTTTTAGTGGTTCAAGTTGGTTCCACGAATTTGAAAAAATTACTACGAAAATAATACGCTCATATAATGTTGATTTTGGATAATTTCTTGGAGAGAGAAACGTTTCGCTAGTCCCAACATGCTGTTTTTTCACAGTGTGTAGCTTTTAAGGGGTAAAAGTTTGCTGCACAAATTTGTAATTTGGTGTTTCGCACGTAGGGTGTAGTTTTTATGGGTTGAAGTTGGTTGAAAAAATTTGAACCAAATTACGACGAAAATAAGGCGCCAATATAAAGTTGATTTTGGATCATTTCTGGGATAGAGAATTTTAAGGGGTGGAAGATTGTTGCACAAATTTAAACAACTTTTAGACGAAAATAGTGCGCCCATATAAAGTTGATTTTGGATCATGTCGGGGCCAGCGAAACGTTTCGGACCAGTGTTTTTTTTTGACAAATCAGATACTTTCAGTGATGCACAAATTCTAATTTTAGTTGAACAAATTTAAACAAATTCTGCACTAAATATTTGGCCCAAAAAAAGTTAAATTTGCGTAGATGGTGGGGCCAGCGAAATGATCCTATAAAAATTGACCGATAATACTTCAAAAATTTTCGAAGATCACCTGCTGAACCCTGAAGCAGGCACGCTTGAAATTTTTTTTTGATATCTTGGAAACGCCTTAAGATTTTGAAAGTGTTATTGGCTTGAATTAAAGATTTAGGAGATAACGGTGATTGTCGTGAATTTTAAAGATTTTCCACCCTAATTTTAACTTGTGCTGAAAAATTAGAAAGCTCTTTGAAAAAAAAGAAATGAAATAGGCAAGACGTCATCTTTAAAATGTTATTTTCAATTTAAGCTGATAACACTTTAAAAGTCTTCAAAATTTGCCGAGTAAATTCTGACGCAGATAAGCTTGGAAATTTGTCATAATATCTTGGAAACGCGTGAAGATTTTTGAATTGTTATCGGCTTTAATTGAAGCAGAGATTTCAAATATTGCGTCTTTTCAATTTTATTTTTTTAACAAGTTTCTAAGTTATGACGTGATTCGAAGTTAAAATACAAAATATAAAAACTTCTTTGCAATCGCTTCTAAATTTTTTAATAGGTCTTGGAAAGGCGTGAAGATTTTCGAAGTGTTATTGCTTTCAGTTTAAGATGAGATGACAAATATTAAAAACTTTTATTTTCAGTTTTTTAAAATAAGTTTCCTAATCTATAACAAAATTTGAAGTTAAGCAAAAAAAATATTAAGAATTCTTGGACATTTTTTTCTCTCATCTTGGGGCGCGTGAAGATTTTTGAACTTTCATCAGCTTAAATTAATTATGATTTTTAGAAAATCTTGTATTTTTTAAAACTCCACACATAGAATATTAACTTTAAAATATTACAAATGCTTTTATTATAGATCACTTTTTTACTTTTGTACGAACCATGTAGATAATTCGCGGCGTTAGTATACAATTAAAAAATTTTCAGTCAATAAATTATTTTTTAGCCTTATAAAACTAAATTTTGAATATTCTTCAGAAATACCTGACAAAAAATTGGAATGTTTCCTACTGAACGCAAAAATGAGTATAGAACGAGCAAAGCAATTGGTAGATATGCACTATACTTTAAAGGGCCTTATACCCGAAATTTTCGCTAACAGAGATCCTGTTTCAATAATCAAAGCTGAATTTCTTGATTGCGTGTGAGTATTTTACTAGGGTGCCCTAAACTTATTATTTTTGTACAAACAAATACTGCGATAATTTTTCGCTTATTTTAAAAAAATTGATTAGATAATGAGCTAAGCCGTTTCAGGTCTAAAAATAGTTTTTATTACTTATTATTATAATTTATTTTGTGAGGTGCTGTCGCTCCTAGTGTATAATCATTAAGTCTAGGCTCAATTCTTGCTACCAGCATTTTTTGCAAATTTTTTTAATTTTAATTTTTGTACTGTCATTGGCTATTAAATTTATTTAAATAAAGTAAATTTTTTCTAGTTTTATTTAGTTTAACATAAAGTACTTTGAGCTAACCTTGAATTCTTAGGCATTTTATTGCTTTATTTTTAATATTTTAAAATTATTTTCAGTTTAATTAAATTCTTATAAATTCTACTAAAAAAATTAAATTATAAATAAATGAAAAATTAAAAGTTTAACTTTTTGGAATTCCTTTGAATTCAAAAGAACATTAGTTACATCATTAATAAACGTTATTCACTTTTAGTCCATTTCATCCAGAAATAAAATTTAAATTACTAGAGGAATTTTTAAATAATAAAAAAATGTGTATTTCGAAATTTAAGATAAAAAAATTGAGGGGCCTTTCAGAACATATTTTGCAATTAAATTTCAAATCATCTTATTTTAAGCACGATAATATCTACAAACAGAAGTTGTATTATTTCGAAAATTTTAGGGCTTATTATTTTTAAAATAAGTTGCTAGTCGTGACAGAATTTTCTACTCTTTTTTTTAATCAAGAACTAAGGAAAATTAATTTCGAGACCTGAAATGACCAAGCGAAATTTCTTAAACAACCAAAAAGAGAAAAATTCAGGGGGTAGCGTTTGCAAAATTGAAAAATTCATTTTTTAATGCACATTAATTAATATCAAATACAAAATGCTTATGATCACTTACAAATGAAATATTCGTGCATAAAATCAATTTTTCATTTAGGGCCGCACTTAAATTACGTGACGGTTTCCAGAAATATTTTTCTGGTTATGCTAGTTCATTTTCAAAAGTTCCTGATTTATACTTGACTAATTTTTCATTTTTAAAATTCTTTTAAAGCATTTTAAAACAGTTTTTCAAATACAAATTAAAAATTTTTAAATTTACCAATTAATTTATAACCAAAAAATGTATTTTCTACATTAAAAATGACTTTTCAACAAAATACTTAAATTGTCTACAAAATAATAAAATTTTGAAAATAATAGTTGAATTTGGACCCCCCTCAAAAGATAAATTTTCGAAAAAAAGTGCCATAGTTTATATTTCGAACCAAAAACCTGAAATTTATAAGAACCATAAAATTTTAAAACTAAAGACGAATTTAAAAAAAAAACGATTTTTTACTCACGAAAGAAATAAAAGTTTATCTAAATTGTTAAACCTTGAAGCCAGAAGACGAATTTTTCCTATAAAAATTAATTTTTTGAAACAAAATCTGACTTTTAAACAGAAATATTCATTTATAAAATTTTTTACAAAAAAGGAGCATTTTCCACTAAAAAAGTTCAATCTTGAAACGATGGATTTTTGGTTAAAAAAGATTTCAATTCATTTTTTACGAACAAAATATGAATTTTTTAACAAGAAATATGTTTTCACAAAAAAATAAATTTTCAATACCAAAAGACGAGTTTTTAACAAAAAAATACTTTTGAAAAAATCTGTTCAATTCTATGCTAAATTCTCGCATTTATATCCAAAAAAGATGAAAATTTTTTTAAACGTAATAAATTGTTATAAAAAGAAAGTTTTTAAATATAGTTGAATTTTTATAAAAAAAACTTGTCTAGTTGATTTTTCAAGAACAAAATATGAATTTTTTGATACAAAATAAATTTTTACAAAAAAAAAAATGAATTTCCAATCCTAAAAGACAAATTTTCTCTTAACAGAAAATGATACAAATATAACAAAATAGTTCAATTCTCTAAAAAATAGTTGCACTTTTGATTTTATCGAAGAAAGATCAAATTTTTAATAAAAAAGATGAATTTTTAGGAAAAAACGACACATTTTTTGAAAAGTTGAACTTTCACCCAGAAAAGATTTAGTCGTTTTTTAACAAAAATTTTGCATTTTTAGCTAAAAAAGACTGAATTTCTCATCAAAAACCTAAATTTTTAATAACAAAAAAAAATCAGAAAAAATTGTGCATTTGCACCCAGAAAAAACTTCATTTCTTTTTTCAATACCTTAATTCAATACTTTCAAAAAAAGGTTGATTTTCTAAACAAAGAATTGCATTTTCATTTAAGAAAGATGAAATTGCTTCTAAAACATGTAAACTTCAAAAAAATAGTTACATTTTTATCCATGAAAGATTTCAGTTGACTTTTCAGCAGCCAAAAAAGATTTTTTTTTAATAAGATTGTTTAATTTTTAACCGAATAATAAAATTTATAATTAAAAAGATAATCTTCAGGAGAAACTTTTTGCTAATTTTCCAAAATTACTTAAATTATTTAAGGACCCCCTCCCCCCTGCTGCTACTTATCTTAAAGAAATTCCGTACCCCCCGCCCCCATTCAGCTGTTACCTAATTTAGGTACGGTCCCTTATGGGCTCATTCCTCAATTTATTATCTGTTCATATTAATTCTTAAATTGGATCAGATAATTTATTTGCCTTTGTGAATTCAGAGACTAAGATTATATTGAACTGTTGTTAATATTCACAATAATTACCAGGAGTGTAGCTATTCTGCCAAAACTAACACCTGGGAAACATAGAGTAGTCATTATACAAGTCAGGCAACAAGAGCGCCAAGACAACTGCGAAATCAATGTTTGGGAATACTATAAGTAAGTTATAAAAATTTGTATTAACAAGTATCGCATTATGATTTCCGAGAAATTAGGATGGCCGAACAACTTCCTTTTCCAAATTCCCTGACTTTTCTCTGACTAATTTTCTATATAAAAAAATTCAGTTATTAAGCTAAACCTTTTTCTTTATTCACAATGTGTCCCCTAAGGGTTAATGTGACTTCCCTTCCTTACAATCTTGCCACTTACTTATTTTTTTTACAATTTTATCCTAACTATTTACAGTTATTTATAACTGTATACATAAAGTCTTATATCTAGTTCCTTATCTCTATTTTCTGTGATAGCACAATAACTTAGAACTTGCTAGCAAACTAGTGAGCGAGCGAAGGATCGAAAGCGAGAGTGCAAGCGAAAAAGCGAAAATGAGAATTAAAATGCATCTTAGCCTACTTATGCTATTACATAACAATCACATACAATCTTTACGCTTGTAATCTGACCGACTTCCCTTTCCTTTTTATTGCACTTTTTCATACCTCCAATTTATAATTTTTGCACGCGCATTCTTTCATTCTCTTTATTCGCTCCTATAGAACGCTCCAACTCCTTCAGCCATTTATCTCCTAATCCATCCTCCCTAAAACCTTAACCGCATTCTTTTGTCAGCTTTCTATATCTTCCAGGCGTCTTCTTCATCCTTCCCATTCATGCTTCCATGTTTCCCAATCTAACCGACTTCCGTTTCCTTTTTGTATCAATTTTTCATACCTCCAAATTGTCATTTTTTCAAGCACATTCTTTCATACTCTTTCATTCGCTCCTCTAGCACCCTCCAGCTCCTTCATACATTTTATTCCTAATCCATCCTCCCATAGAACCTTAACCGCAGTCTCTTTTCAGCATTCATCATCTTCCAGGCCTCTCCTTCATTCTTCCCATACATGGTTCCATGTTTCCCAATCTGACCGACTTTCGTTTCCATTTTGTTTCACTTTTCCATACCTCCGATTTGTATTTTTTTCACGCGCATTTTTTCATACTCTCCTCTAGCACCCTCCAATTACTTCATACATTTTATTCCTAATCCATCCTCCCATAGAACCTTAACCGCAGTCTCTTTTCAGCATTCATCATCTTCCAGGCCTCTCCTTCATTCTTCCCATACATGGTTCCATGTTTCCCAATCTGATCGACTTCCGTTTCCATTTCGTTTCACTTTTCGATACCTCCGATTTGTAATTTTTTCAAGAGCATTCTTTCATTCTCTCTCATACTCTCCTCTAGCACCCTCCAACTCCTTTATCCATTTATCTCCTAATCCGTCCTCCCCTAAAACCTTAACTGCATTCTCTTGTCAGCTTTCTATATCTTTCAGGCCTCTCCTTCGTCCTTTCCATACATTGTTCCATGTTTCCCAATCTGACCGACTTCCGTTTCCATTTTGTTTCACTTTTTCATACCTCTGATTTGTAATTTTTTCAGGAGCATTCTTTCATTCTCTTTTATTCGCTCCTCTAGCACCCTCCAGCTCCTTCATCCATTTATCTCTTAATCCGTCCTGCCCTAGAACCTTAACCGCATTCTCTTGCCAGCATTCATCATCTTCCAGGCCTCTCCTTCATTCTTCCCATACATGGTTCCATGTTTCCCAATCTGACCGACTTCCGTTTCCATTTTGTTTCACTTTTCCATACCTCCGATTTGTATTTTTTTCACGCGCATTCTTTCATTCTCTCCTCTAGCACACTTCACCTCCTACATCCATCTATCTCCTGATCCTTCCTCCCCTAGAACCTTAATCGCCTTCTCTTCCCAACATTCATCACCTTCCAGGCCTCTCCTTCATCCTTCCCATACATGGTTCCATATTTCCCAATCTGGCCGACTTCTGTTTCCATTTTGTTTCACTTTTCCATACCTCCGATTTGTAATTTTTCAAGCGCATTCTTTCATTCTCTCTCATACTCTCCTCTAGCACCCTCCAACTCCTTCATCCATTTATCTCCTAATCCGTCCTCCTCTAAAACCTTAACTGCATTCTCTTGTCAGGTTTCTATATCTTTCAGGCCTCTCCTTCATTCTTCCCATACATGCTTCCATGTTTCCCAATCTGACCGACTTCCGTTTCCATTTTGTTTCACTTTTTCATGCCTCCGATTTGTAATTTTTTCAGGCGCATTCTTTCATTCTCTTTTATTCGCTCCTCTAGCACCCTCCAGCTCCTTCATCCATTTATCTCCTAATCCGTCCTGCCCTAGAACCTTAACCGCATTCTCTTGCCAGCATTCATCATCTTCCAGGCCTCTCCTTCATTCTTCCCATACATGGTTCCATGTTTCCCAATCTGACCGACTTCCGTTTCCATTTTGTTTCACTTTTTCATGCCTCCGATTTGTCATTCTTTCACGCGCATTCTCTCATCCTTTTTCATACTCTTCTCTAGCACCCTCCAATTACTTTATACATTTTTCTCCTAATCCATCCTCCCATAGAACCTTAACCGCAGTCTCTTGCCAGCTTTCTTCATCCTCCAGTCCTGTTCTCCATTCTTCCCATACATGCGCCCATGTTTCCTTCTTCTATTCACATATTCTAAACTTTATGTTCTTTTCTCTTTCTCAATACATCCCCTCCCTTACCTCGTTTTCCAATGTAAATCTTGCTATTCTGGTTCACCTTCTCTCTCGTCATTCCTTTTCTAAATACTTTGATAAACATTCCTTTTTTATCATCTTATAACACTTATTTTATTTTAAATTTCTGAATCATCCCCCATGTTTCTCTTTATTGTCTTTCCCTGTCCTTTTTCCCCATTCTTCATAGTTTACTCCAGTCCCGTCTTCTATGCGTCAAGCCTGCAAGAACTCCCTCATTTCTTTTTTCCATCTCGTTAATTCTATCGCCCTCCCTCTCTTCCCTTCTACCTCCATTAAAAACTTTCTCGCTAACATCTCAAATTTCCATGCCCTGTTTTCCGCTCTAATAGTTTATTCCCTTGCGCTTCTTCTCTCACCATATATCCTAGCGTCCTCTAATCCGTCCCTAATGTCCACCTTATATACCTTTCTTGAAAACTCTCAATATCTTTCCCTTCTTTCCATCCCCATATCTTTGCCCCATAACTTAATACCGGTCATACCAGCGTATGAAAGAAGCAAATTTTCCTCCTCGAATTTTTTAACCTTCTTTTTCCTATTTCCCATATCTGTACTATTACCCCTGTTTCTTTTTTACCCTTTTTCTTATATGAGATCTACGATTTCCATTCGTTTGCAGGATATATTTAAAAAAAAGTTAATTATCTGTGAAAACTTGTCTCAGTCAGTGTAAAAAAAAATTTGTTGATATGTCAAGTTAATTGTTATTAACAAATATGTGCAACAAATATTTAGTATGATGGATTATGTTTTTGTGAAGTACTTCATCAAAATCGCTCACTTAGAGAAATACGGCGAAATCTGATAATGAAAATGTGTTATCCAATATAATTTGTTAAATTTATTAAGCAAAAAGATTAACAAATGCATGATCTCAAACGTTTTAGCAAGCAAGAAACCGAATTTTCTTCCGATTATCTTTGCATTTCATTTCTTGTGATAAACATTGACGTATTTTTGTCATTTGATATAATTTGTTAAATTTATCTACAATTATTATAAACAAATGCATGATTTGAAAATTTTTAGGCACGAACGAACCAAATTTCTTTTCTTATTATCTTCGAATCGCTTTGCCTGTGATGCCCATTAATGTATTATTGTCATTTGATATAATTTGTTAAATTTATCAACAAAAAATATTAACAAATGCATGATTTCAACAGTTTTAGAGAGAAAGGAACCGAACTTTCTACCTATTGTCATTGAATCTCATTGCAGGTGATACAAATTTAGGTCTTTTTGTCATTTGATACAATTTGTTAAGTTTATCAACAGTTATTATAAACAAATTCATGATTTGAACAGTTTTAGCCGAAGGCAATCTAACTTTTCTTCACATTGTCTTCGAACCTCAATGTCTGTGACGCACATTGATGTATTTTTGTCATCTGATATAATTTGTTACATTTATCAACAATTATTATAAAAACTGCATGATTAGAACATTTTAAAGCATAAATTAAGCGAATTTTCGTCCAATTGTATTTAAATCTCATTGCCAGTGATGGTCATTGATATTTTTCGACTCAAAGTATCATTCAATATTTGTATGGACATTCTTTTTAGAATCACTCGAAACTGCCTATTTTTTCAAAAAAATCCACGTTTTTAAATTGCCGACGGTATTACAATAATTTTATATATAATATTTATATATAATAATATTATAATATCTTTATTGTCTCATTTCAGGTACTGCTTTATGCTGGGCGACGTGCGCTATTCGGAAGATATGTGTATGGGAGATATTTACGTGTATGACCTTTTAGGAGTGCGATTGAACGATCTCGTCTATTTGACGCCATCTATCGCGAAGAAACTGGAATTGATTTTGATAGTAAATTACAAAAAAAAATTATTTACTTTATATCAAATTACTCTAATTTAAAATTTCTTATTTATAGATTAAACAAGGGATCTGTCCTATCCTCAGAGAATAACAAAAATTCTTAACGTCTTTTCAGACTAGATGGAGCTATGAATTAAAAATTGTTTAAATTAGGATCGAAAAAAGAATCCTTTTTTTGAACTACACGCATTATTTTGCCAGGTGTTACGTTTTTCAATCTTTATTAACTTATGGGGAAAGTATCGGACCAGCAGAAAAAATTTATTTAAAAAAATTGTAATTCATAGCTAGAGTAATTCATTTATAGAGCATTTAAGAGAATTTAAAGCATTTATTGTTTGAACAAATATTAGTGGAACAAACGTTTTAAAATTTCATTCATTTTGTTGGTCATTAAAGTTGAAAAGCATTTTTTTGTTCAAAATTTAATAATTTGGTTGAAAATTATATTTTTTAGTTGAAAATTATATTTCCTAGCTGGAAATTAATTGTTTTAGCTTAAAATTTAACTCGAACATTTTGTTTAAAAATTTATCTTCTATAGTTGAAAGTTCAAACATTTGGTTTAAAATTCCTGCATTTTATTGAAAATTTGAATTTTTGGGAGAATATTCAAGCTTTTTGGTGACAAATTCCTCTTTTTGGTTAAAAATTTTTTTAAATTCAAGTATTTAGTTGAAAATTCATGTACTTTGTTAAAAATTCATCTATTTTGGCAGAAAATTTATGTGATTAATTAAAAATTTATTTTTTTAAATATTAGTTTTTTCTTATTAATAATTAATTAAATAGTAAAATATTCTTGGCAGAATATTGTACTATTT
>JAAAKG020198341.1:0-23837 GCA_010014905.2 Druon quercuslanigerum | reverse complement strand
GGAATCAAAACCGAACCGGTAAATATATATATATATATATATATATATATATATATATATACCAACAAATATTTTCATAGCCCGGCAACCATGCATATTATATGTTTAGCAGTTAACTCACACGCAATAGAATGCCCCATATATAAACTTAAGGTAGTATTTGCTTATTAAAAGAAAATAATTTAATAATAAAGTTATCAACAAATTACAAAACAATATATTTACTCGTTTAATATACTTTACTTATTATATATTAGAACAAACTATTTAAATACAATATAACTCTCGAACTTTGTAGCATTCGAGGTAATATTTCTTGGTCTTAAAGTTCTCGAGCATATTCTAAATGATACGGTGGCAAGGATAGTTTGATACGATAATACCTCATATAGTCTTCTGACACTAATTTGCATTAACAGAATCGTTATCTATACCAAATCCAATGATGTAATCGTCTTTTTCTAAGAAAGAATATGTACCCTGGAGGAGTTGAAATCTACATCTTCCTAAAAATCCGTGGCACTCCTTGTAAAAGATGCGTTCTCTTGCAGATATTGTCCATCTATGTAACTTCAGTCCAGCGTCCAGTTCCATCGGATCAGGCCCCAGTTGCCTCTAATTAAGGTCAACTAAAACATTCAGAGAAAGTTTTAATTTAAAAGGAGTTTGTACTTATTTGATATGCAAAGTCAGCGCAGTCATCCTGACGAAGAAACTATACAACTGCATTTGGAGCGAAACGATATATTCAATGTTACGTACTTCTGTACTTTTTAACGTAATAAGACTTTTTAAGAATAATAGTACCGTTACTGTCTAATTTGCGCATGTTATATACATAAAACCAGATAAGAACGGTCGATTTTAGTTACTTGAATAGAAAACTGTAGATGCGCTAGATATTAAAGTACAAAGTTACTGAAAAAACTTTCTTAATAATTAAATAATTTGTTTTTTGTATTTTCTCAACAATATTTCTAAATTTTTCTTTTCTTTATTTACGACAAAATCATTATAGTGATTATTTCTAAACCTGGTCAAATGTTATCAGAATGTAAGCATAAAAAACTCAGGAATTATTTTGAAAAGTAAGCAGTTTTTTAATACTACAAAACAGCAATATGAACACCGAGGCTTATCGAAAATAATTAATTTTGAGCACTTAGTTCGCACAACGTGGTCAAAATCGGAAAAACTAATCTTTTTTTTAGTCTTTATAAAATATCAAATTACTTTTTAAACTATGCAAATCAGGTTTGGTAGCAAAAAGGAAACATTCCTTTAAGTAAAAAAGCTAAACTAAATATTTCTTTGAATAAATCTCACGACTTCTAGTAGAACATAATTATTTCGTATGGAAAACGATACGGATGACTATATACTTATAAAAACGGTTTATACGAATTAACTTCACAATTAAAACTAAGAACTAAAACTTTTTAATCTGTTTAGAATAAATTGCCATATGTTGATTTTTTAAAAGAGTGAATACTACATCTGTCCTATTATTATCAATTGATAATATATGAGTTCGGGTCTTTTCCGTTTGGTTTAAATTTCATCTATTACACTTTCACAAAAAATTATGAAACCGGTAATGCCATATTTAAGAGTTTTTCATGGTTTATATAGTTTATTTTTTAAGGATAGAAACATCTTTTGAGCAATGTCAGAATAATTTTCAAATTACCTGAAATTTGCTAAGGAAACTCCTTTTTATTATCAATGGAAGAAGAGTCAAGGAATACCGTCGACTAGAAAAAAATTTCTCGGTTTAATTTAGGATTAAAAAAAATGTCAATTAAACTTCCAACCCAACTCTGTACAGTGCAACTGTGTATAAGCCCATTTGTGCACGTCTATGGCCACAGGCAGAACTGTGTTTCGGTTTTCACAGTTTGGACACTTTCAACAGGGCACATCAAGATTTTAATTTACACAGATCTTACCTTACCAAAAAAACCTTACTCCAAAAAAGAACTACCAATTTTTTTAAATAACTTTTTGATAGGACCCGTATTTATTGTTTTATTCGTAAAAAAACATTAAAAACAAAAAAAAATTAAATTTTTAGAAAAACGACACAAGTCGAGAAAAAAATTATTTAACAAAAATTGGGCACCTAGAACATTTATAAAAATTTGTTGTTAATCAATTTTTGATAGGGCTTTTTGATAGTTTTGGTTTTATTCGTAAAAATGACATTTAAAAACAAATGAAACATTTGTGGAAGACGACAAAAGGATGCGAAAAAGAATCATTTATGATTAGAAAAGTATTAGAATTTTTTAAATTTGACAAAAAAGTAGTATGCAGAAAATCGAAAATTAAAATCTTAAGCCAATTTACAACGTAAAATATCGGGAAAAGTTTTTGGAGAATTTTTTCTCGTTTTTAATTAATTTATCGCAATTAGTGTGAAAAAATCGAAAATTCCAATATTAACCTAAAATACGGTACATACGTGAAAATCTAAAAGAAGACTTGTAGGATATTTTGTCTTATTCGTAAAAAAAATATACAAACAAAACCCTATTTTTAACATAACAACTCGAGATAGGGAAAAATTTCCTCAGAAAGGATCCCACTTAATTCGAGAATCAAGTTTTTACGATAGCGTCTGTCTGTCTGTCCGTCCGTATATCTGTTTGTAAAAACGATAAATCTCAAAAAAATGAACCATTTTGATCAAAATTCAAGAAGTAAGAGCATTTCCAAACAATTTGAGACCATTTTTTTTAGATTCAGAATTTTTATATTCGGCTATTCATAGTGCTCAGAAATCTAAACAATTTAAAATTAAAGTTTTAAGCAAGACAATGCACGATATGAAAAAAAGTCTAGTAAAAAAAACATTGTTTTTTTAGAAGAGAATGTGACAGAAAGGAAGATATTACACTTATCTAGCTATTATGACTAATATTATGTACTTACCTGTAAAACCCGATTAAGGAAGAGCTCATTTGTTTGAAATTTTTTTTTTCAATCTGCATTTTATTCATCGAAGGTATGAGAAGATTCTTAAATAAAACGAATCTTATGTTATACGCTATCAGTATTATTTTCAACAAAAAAAATATTGCGAATTTTTTAAGGTAAGGATTTGCAGTAAAATTTATTATAAATATTATCAATAAGGAATCACATGAATATATCGTTAAAACGAAATTATTATATAGTTTAATTTGGAATATTGGCACACTGAATATGGCGCTAATGAAATATGATTAATTTTGGAGAATTTGAAAATTATAATTAATTCAATACTTGACCCTACATTTAAGCAGATTATAAAAGTCTACATAAAATTGAAATAAGTATAATTTATAGCCGAGCTGGTTTTAAACTATTTCTAACCTTATAAAGTCTTGATTAAAAAATTAATTAATTTGACTGTATTTTAATCCTATAGATTCAATTTTTTAGTATTTTTCTATTTTTTATGAACCCATTTTTTTGCGCGTATCAGATAAGTTTTAGAATGTTGTTATAAAATACCGTGCGAATTAGTTAAAAAACAACAATATGCTCTTGATTAAAACACAGAATTTAACAAGCTTATGGGTGCTGCTGTAAATTTTGTTATTGTAGCAAAAATTGTTACAATTTAAAAACTTTGACTTTTTTAAGTAGTGAATGTGAAAATTTACCATTTAAGAAATAGTTCGTTTGCTTGTTTGTCCAAATATTAATTTTTAATAAGAAAAATGAAATCGCATCAATTTATTAGCAAAATGAAACAATTTTCTATATTTATTTTTCAAACTCATGCATCACTTTTGGAATTTTGAAAATCCAGCCATAAATGTTTGCATTTAAAAAAATTTTGTTTTAATAAATTTAGGTGATTAAATAATAAATTTGAAACCCTGTCTTGGTTTTTTGATCTCAACTCAGAATATAAATAAATACTGCATGTTTCCTGAATATGAGTAAAACACCTAAAAATTACGATGGTTTTTAAAATTTTGATGATATATTATTTCGATTTATATAATTATTTATGGTAATAAATAAATATTATTATATTTATTTATAAATAAATAAATTTACTTAACAAATTAACAAACGTAGATGCATTTTTGACAGAGCTTGTTTAAAGTTAACCTCGAAACTAAATCTGGAATTGTGATTGCGAAATGATCCAGATTTTTATGAAAAAACGCATCTGCGTAGATGTCTTTGTTATCAGGATATGCTACAATTTTATGCAGATGTATTGTTTTTCATATGAAATTCTCGACAATCGCTGTAAATATGCTAATCAAGACCTAATCATCTCACATTATAATTACAATTTTTAATAATGATATAAAAAACGCACTTATATAGTTTCTTCATTAGGACAGCAGAATACGGTATAATATGATACGAAGCTTCTAAGTTTTAAACTTTGATTAATGGTACTTCAAATAGTTAAGATTATTTTTGTTCTAAATGCTATTTATGCTACGTCGAGTTTGGTTGTTTACACTAGAGTGATCCAAATTTTGTTTGAATCCACACAAAAATGCTTTCAGTTTTTCACATTTTCTTCAGGATTGTCAATATTAGATGTATTGAGTTAAACCTCAAAAATTCTGTTTACAAACAGCTATACAAAAATACTTCAACAATTATATTTTGAATTTTACTGCATGAGTCTATTTTATAGAGTCACAAAAAACTCCATAAGCTAAAGATTAGGTTTTGTGAGGTTTCCGGGCTAATCTTTTATTGTTTTTGTAGGTTTATTTTAGTATAAATTTTTAATAAAATATAAATAAATAAAATAAAAAACATGAAAAATATCAATAAATTTGTTAAGCGAGTCATTATTGTTAATAGAAATTTTTGGTTAGAATATAAACAGAAAGCCGGTTTTTTTTTTGCAAATTTCTCAACTTTTTATTCATAGCGAGGAAATAATTAATTAACGTTACAAAAATAGTTGTTTAGGCAATCTGTTATTATTTATAAAATATCCTCTTAGAATAATGCCAAGAAGTTAACTTTTTCTTTAATTTTCAGTTTGGTCCACTATTTAATCTCAGTTAGGTGATAATTAATTCATGATAACCAACATAAGTTTTCACAGAATGATGTTTTGATGGCGCGTCAGTTAGAGTTAAGTAATAATTAAATTAAGCAACGTATTTGATTAAAAAATATATCATTGTTTAAAATATGATTACTTAGAGCAATCATATAAGGCTGCGGTTTTCTCTGAAAATGCCTAATTTTGTTAAACTTTAGATAGAGTTAGGTTATCGCTAGTAAAATTGAGAATGTTCCGAGGTTAATACAGAATTTAAAAAAAAATTTATTATTGTTTATAACTGTCTTTTTTATTTTTGGTTATGAGAAAATAATAAATAAACATCAAATTGAATTATTTTTTTCCAGGAATCTTTTTCTAAAATAAAAATATAATACCAAAAATAAGTATATTAATATGCATTTTTATGTGTCAGGGTGGCTAAAAAATTGCAACATTCAGAAAAAAATGCAACTTCGTAGCTTGCAGGAACGCAAAATATAATTTTTTTAAATGACGCATTTATTTCTCTATAACTGAAAAAATTTGGAAAAAATGCAAGAAAATCCAATAAATAAATTTCCAATACATGTTTGAACCACCCTACTATGCACTCCGCCGCTTTTGATCGCTGCCAGAGTGGAACGGATTGGATATTTACTGCTCACAATATTCTACTGGTCGTAATTCTAAACCAACCAGAAAATTTTTGAAAAATAATTTTTTTGTTAACTCTAAATAATTAACAACTATTATTGTTTCAAAAATTCTTAACACAAATATTCAACTTGTCTATTTTACTCAAAAACATTGCTTTTACTCTATCTCCTACTAAGCACCTTTTTATCAAAGACTTTAGAAAATTAAAAACAAATATTTTATTTTTTTATGACAAATTTGATCAAAAAAGACTATTTTCCAGGATTTCCCTCTCTTAAAAATGTGTTCTACAATGAATATTATCATTAATCAATTTAATCTTGTTTACTAAAATGATACGATAAATCAGCCGGTCCCGGATATTTTTCAAAATTTCAATACGATCTAACTGATCTGAATGATACTTCGTGTATTTGTCTAACTAAATAAAAAGATAAAATTTTTAAAATGTTGTATTCAAAACGGTTAATCATGAGCGGTTTAACTCTTTTACAGTCTCGTAATTTATGATTTAAAAAGTATTATTTCACACCACAGTTTTCCTAATGATCCTAAAGTTTTGAGATCATCTGTATGTCTGCATGCATGTATGTCCGTATGTCTCTCGGTCCGTCCGTGCATGAACACAATAACTTTCAAAAAAATAAATATATAAAATTAAAATTTGAAACACGTTTTTAGGTCCTTAAATGATAAATGAGTTCTACAAAAAAATTGAAGCAATTTAAAATTTCCACAAGTTTTTTCAGCAGCATTTTTGCTATTACTTGTTTTTTTGGTCTTATAGGTCAAAAACAAATTATTCAAAAAAAACTCATTTTAAGCTAAATCACGAGAGATAAGTAAGCGAGTAAGTTTGGAAGGTAAATTTTAGTTTTTCAAAACACCAGTAATTTTTCCCTTAACTATTTCTTGGCGACGTGGCGTGGCCCGGCATATGGAACGGAGGCGTTGCTTCATAAAAAATTCCTTAAGCCATTATGTTTGTACAATTACATTTTCATTACACAAATAAGATTCAATAGACTTCTAAGTGAACTTTAAAATTGTGACATATTATCGTATTTCTCAATGCAAAATAAAAACAGAAAGAGTAAATCATGCTCATCTTGCTATAATAATATTATGTACTTACCAGAAGAATCAACAAGAACCGCTAACGTGAAGGCAAGAGTGCCGACGACCCTCATTTTTTAATTTTTTTAAAAGATTTCTTTCTAGTTTTCCAAATTTCTAAGTGATAAGTCTGCAAGATAATTAGCTTTATATACCATCTTATTTCCCCTTCTTCATTATTCCGACGCTTGTAAGGTGGGTTAGTGGGGACCCTATTTTTTTGAAGTATTTCTGTTTTATCAATCTGCTTTTTCTCTTTCAAAGATATATGGAAACTCTAAAATGACTAGCTAAAAATATTGTTTAAAACGAACCTAAGATAACGTTAAATGTTTAAAGCAAGTGCTTGCACCACAATTGATTATAAGTATCATTAATATTTATTCACATAAATATATTTAATAGAACAAAAAAATTATAATGCTAAATTAGGCGGATCATAAAAACCTGCTTGATATCAAAATAAGTGCAATTTATAGCAGAAATTGTTTTTAGATTTTTCTAACTTCTTAAGACTTGGATTAACAAATTAATTAATTTAAATATATTACAGTAATACTGATTATATTTCATACACGTTAAAAATATTGGTTTAAACAAACCTTTCATATTGTTAAATGTTTAAAGCTACGATTTGCACCACAATTTATTATAAGTATCATTAATATTTAATTACATAAATACATATAATCACATTATAGTATTTACTAGTACAAAAAATTATATTTCTCAATTAAACAAATGATAAAAGCTTTCATGAAATAAAAATAAGTGGAATTTATAGCAGAAATAGTTTTTACATTTTTTTAATCGGTTAAGGTGGTTCGGGCATGTTGAGAGAATGAAAGATGAACGAATAACAAAGCAAGTATATCTAGGTAAAGTAAATGGCAGCGTACCCAGAGGCAGACCGTGGAAAGAATGGTCATAATGTATGAATGAGTCCCTGGTTAGAAGGGACATAAGAAGCCACAGAAAAAAGAGAGCTTCCATAAAAAATGCATGTACATGAAAGAAGTTTGCCAAGTATCCCAGTGTATTAGAGCATACGTTGGCTCCACGAAAGGGGTACTATACCGACAGTATAAATATTCAAAAAATGCAAAAATAGGTTTAAAAATATGCTTCACGCGTTCTAAAATGTCTAAAAACTATAAAAACAATTATTGTTTCGAAAAAATTTTATTTCCTGTTGTTCTTATTCATTGTAAAATAGTCCGTCGATATAAATTTTAAAAGCTCATTAAAATTGACAGTTTGTGTCATTATCGAAAGTTGTGAGATAGTATAAAACGCAAAAAATAAAATATGACTTAAAGAAACATTTTGATCGATTCAAATTATTTATTTAAAAATTATTTAACTTATATTCTCGTTAACACTTTTTTTATTTTACATCTATATGATGTTGTATGTTAGTATGAAGTCATGGCTAAGACCACTAAGTTCTAGACGATATATTCAAGAATAATTTATAGCCCACTTTCTGCTCCTTAATAATTTTGTTTGTGATAGCAGAAATTGCTACATAGCAAAAACTTTGACATTATTTAGCTGGCAATGTGAAAATTCCGTTTTGGTTTAGCTTTGTTTAGTTTTTGTTAAGTTTTTGTATAGTTTGTTTTCTATGTGTTTGGCGCAACATTTTAAATAAGACAATTAGAAGTGGATCAATTTCATGAAAAAATCAAGAAATCTTATATCTGTACTTTAAAAGTGCTTGCTTCACTCTTGGAATTTTCAAGACCTAAGCATTAATTTAATTTTTTAAAACCACTATTTATACAATAAAAAAGTAAAATACAATGAAAATCTGGTTTTAATTTATTGTAATACTCTTTCTAAAGCTTGCTAATTTGTGTATATTCCATCGATTTGCCTTTTCTGTTTCGCAAGCATATTCATAGTGCACTCACATATACAATTTATAGAATCTAACATTCCTTGTATGATTCGTTATACGTTATTTTGGTCATAGGGTCCAATAAAAAATTTTTATTATAACAAATTTTGATTCGCTCCAAAACTGTGTTTTCATATCTTCGAAAACAACAAAGGATTGCAATGTCTTGGTGAAGGCCTTTAACAATATCGAAACGTTCGTAATACGTTATCAGCTATATTTGTTGGACGTGACCAGAGGGTTAAAAAAGATCCATTTCGCTGGCCTCACCATCCACGAAAATGAAAATTTTTTTGGGCTACATATTTGGTCTAGAATTTTTTCACGTTTGTTGAATCAAAATTACAAATTGTGCAATACCGAAAAAAACAACAAAAAAACATTGTCGTGTCCAGCAAAACGTTTCGCTGGCCGCGTCATTATCCAAAATTAACTTTATATTACCTCATTATTTTGGTCTGAATTTGTTTAAATTTGTGCAACAAACTTCAACCCCTAAAACCTACCCCCTACGCGAAAAACACCATAGCGTGGCCAGAGAAATATTACGACAGCCCGAAAATGTCCCAAATCAACTGTATATGGGCCTAAACGTTGCGTCTTAATTTGCTTAAATTTGTGCAACAAACTTCAACTCTCAAAAACTATCCTCTGTGCGAAAAATCTCTGTGAGGCCAGACATTTCTTTGGAACATTTTCTTCAAAACAACTAGAATAATTCTAAGCGTTGGTGAATATGATTGTTGGATTTGAAAAATTACCTGGACTTTTGTGAAGGTGAACTAAATGATTATTTTTATTCACAATATTTTTTGGCTTTTTACTTGGAGAATTTATGGAATATTTTCGTTAAATTAACTGGGGGTGGATTCTAAGGGTTTTTATTCAAAAAATACTTTTGTTGAATTAGGAGCTTAGCCGTTTTTTGAAAGTGCCCTGAGTGATTATCTTCACTAAAAATATTTTCTGGCGTTTTTATATCCCTGGTTTTTTTAACGAGAATATTCCAAAGATGTCCAAGTAACAATGGTAGACAATTTTTTAAGTCGAAATAATAACTCATTTTACCTTAAATAAACTCCAGGATAACTCATAATTCCAATAATAATATTCGATAAATCTTAGAAACTACACCTAGTTGTTTCATCGAAAACATTCTGAAGGTCTGCAAGTAAAAAAGTCAGCCAATTTTTTAAGTTGAAATAATCACTCATCAGGTCACCTTCACAAAAACCCAGGTTCAGTTTTACAAACAACAATAATATTCAACAAAACTTAGAATCCTCCCTAAGTAATTTTATCGAAAACATTTCAAAGGTGAGCAAGTAAAAAAACCATAAAATTTTTTGAGAAGGAAGAATCACAAAGCAGGTCACCTGTACGAAACCCCAGGTTAAGTTTTGAATCCAAAAATAATATTTACAATACCTTATTATCCTGACCTACTTGTTTTAAAGAAAACACTAAAAAAATCCAAATAAATTAAAAACAATAATATATATTAATATTAATCAACCATTAGAATCCACCGCTAGTTTTCCTAAAGAAAGCATTGCAAAGGTCCGCAAGTAAAATAACCAGAACATTTTTAAGTGAAAATAATCACTCAGGGGAAGCCCTCAGGTTAAGTTCTGAACCCAAAAATAATATTCAGCAGTCCCTATAAATAACCCCTACTTCTTTTAACGAAAACATTATAAATGTTGCGAAAATATAATATTACAAAATATTTCTCTGGCTTCGCGATTATGTTTGTCGCATAGCGGGTAGTTTTTGAGGGTTAGAGTTTGTTTCACAAATTTCAGCAAATTAAGATCAAAATATTGCGCCCATGTAAAGTAGGCTTTGGACAATATCGGGGCCAGCAAAATATTTCACTTGCACTGCTCTGTCGTTTGCCTCAGAGGGGTTAGCGTTTAGGGGTTGAGGTTGGCTGCACAAATTTAAATAAATTAAGTTGCAATTAATGTTCCTAAATGAAGTTTGTTTTGGACAATATTGTAGCTGCCAAAATAATTCGCTGGCCCCGCCATTATGTTTAGCGCATAGGGGGTAGTTTTTGAAGGTTGAAGTTTGTTGCTAAAATTTAAACAAATTGATACGAAAACTCCCAAAAGAAATATTTTTTCTATACGATTCTTTAAATGTATTCCATTAGAGAACCATTAGACCCATTGAATTCTGGTAAATAAGAGAAAAATGATAGATAGCTGCCGAAAAAATGTTCGACTGCGAATGTGCGTCAAGCAGTGAAAAAATTCGTTTCTTCTGCTACATGGCTGAGGCACAGAAAAGTATGTAGAATTGTAATAAATCATAGAATGTTATAAGATTTAAGTAACGAACAATTGATAGCTAAAAAATGTTTTGAAGTTAAAAATAATATTTATGGATGGATATAAGAAAGGTTCATCATGTTCCACACTGGAACTTGTTCGAGCTTGCGTATAAGACTGTTGTTCGAGGGAATCAAGACTTTTCTGCTTCTAGATGCTTCTATGTCACCAACATAATTTGTTATCCCAATATTCAAAAAATTAATAATTTTTCGTATTTATATTTAATAATAAGTTGACAAATTTACTTTTTTTTGTATTTTAGACTGAGGTGACAAACGCGTTATTATGAAGAAAAATCTTATCATACTTTTAAAAGGACAGTTTAGTGACAAAAGAAGTGAAATACATAAAACTGTTCAAAAGGAATTGAGTACTAAATTAAAATATAATTTTGATTTAACCGAAAAACACAAAATGATTATACGCACTAATATACTAAAAATGGACAGAAAGTTGCAGGAAGTTTGTGTTACGGAAGGGAAATTTTTAGATAAAAATGAACGGCTAGTCTCGGTGGCGTAATCCCATGGCGCGCCATATTTTTATTATTTTTATTTATTATCATTATTTTATTATTTTTATTTTTTAAATTATTGATATCACATTTGTACTCAGGAAGCATAGAAATCCCATGTAATAGTATTGAAAATTTAGCTTTTCGTCCGTCATATTAGATTCGCGACTTAAAAAAATTTTTCTCATCATTTTTGCCATTAGCGATCTCAAAAACCCTTTTATACAATTTTTTAAAAGAATCAAAAGCTTAGTTGGCATAGGTTCTGAATTCAGACTTATAATTATATAATTATTTGAATGAATATTTCAGAATATCATGAAATGGTCATGGTGTCCATTTAGGAAAATTTATCAATATCTGAGGATAAGTGTTTTGTTAAATTCAGAATTTTACTCGTTGATTAAAAAAAAATGTAGAAAGGACAAGAATTTTTGAAAAATGATGACCATTTTTTAAAATGACACAAAAACCTATAATATCAAAAAATAGTGCGCACGCGTATATGTCACTTTATCAAATACCCACCGTTAAAAAGTAGACATTCATATTAATCTTGGAACCGTTTTTTTTGACGATTTAATATGATCATGTCAATAGTTTGTGTTAGTATCAGTTTCAACCAGGGATCGGAAATTCTTAGGCTGGTAGTTAAAAGGGTTTCTTTTAAACTACGTTCCGACATGAATGGTTCTGATCCATGGTTACTTAATCTACTGTTGTTCTTTGTAAGACATAAGACTGATTTCGAAATAATATGAATAAATAATTTTGTACTGCGCAAGCCGGGAATCGGCAGATTGTAATATACGAGGAAAAATAAAAAATTAAAAGTAAAAAATTCAAAAATTTAATTTTTCGGACAAATGACACAGGATCTGAAAAAATGAATAGACATAAGGTGCTTTTTCAAAAAATAGTGTAAACTCATTCAAATATATCATGAATAATTTTTTGATAAGACATGTAGTTTTTTTTTAATCGTAAAAAATAACGTTAAAAATGACAAAATGATTTTATTGAAAACCGACACAAGGTACGACAAAAATGAATAGACAAAAGTTGTTCAACCAAAAAGGATCTGTCCAGATAATAACCGGACTCTTTCAATTCTTAAATGTCCCGATCCGAAACCGAGAATTTTAAATTATTAAGCTTGAGGTCCGGATTGTGACCTTTATGAATTTCAGGGTTCCACTCCGGACTCGTACCCTTGAGAAACCCTTTAAAATCTGGTTTAACTGAAAAAGTCCCTTGAATTATAATAATGAAATTTGCAAATATGGTTTGAAACGTAAAAAGGAGCAGTCTATGGAATAACTTTCAAAGCAGAAGAGTAATTTTTTACCAAGAAGAAAGAACTTTGAACGAAATACATGAATTTACGACCAGAAAATATCATTTTTAAAATTTAAAATTTCAATTTTTAAGAAAGTTAATTTTGAACGAGCAAAAGATTTTTTTAGAATAATACTTGAACTTTAACTAAAAATAATTAATTTTGAAAAAATTAATTTTTTTTTAAAAGTAGTCTCAATAATCTTATTCGACACATAAATAAAACCCTTTTTAACTAAAAGCTGTATTTATTTCTCTTTAAGTTTTAAACTTGAACGAGGACAAGCAATTATATATTCCATCTACTATATAAATTATTGTTTGAAAAAATAAAAACTATCCATATCATGTCAGTGAAATTTTATTTGATGAGACTTTTGATATTTTTCAATCACATTTAATGAATAGATCACAAATTCGTCCTTTAAGCTGAACTATCCACGAAATTTTTCTTTAAATCATTGGAACAACGTTCTTTTTTCATTCTTTTTTTTAATGAGAAAAATTGGATTGCTAATTACTTGTGAAAATTTACGAATGAAATTAAAGAAAAGTGATTCACTAACGGTTAGTATAAAATGTCTATAAATTCGACAGTGGACAATTACAAATGGGTCCGTGAAAATATATAAATTGACTCAGGCCGGTACACATAGATATTAATCTGAAGAAATCTATAAAAATGTAAAACCTGGCAAATAGAAGTTTTTAATTGAAGATGATTGTGTAACATTTTCTTTATCATTGATGCAATGTGAAGCTATCATTGCAAAGCTCGTGACCTTCAACAAATAAACTTTTTTACAAGTTCCTGATTCTAAATGAAAGAAAAAAAATATTTACTAGCAGCGTGAAAATTTCAGTTCTCTGGTATTGACGTGAGAATTCATGGTGGTACTTTAAACATTCCTCAACAGATTGCCGTTGAAAAATAGGGAAAATATAAATAATTGTTTTTTTTTCTAAATAAATGTGCAACTAAACTATCTTTGGTTCTGGTGAAAATAATGAAGTGATTTAAATTAGAGGCAGTTAGTTGAACTATCTGTAATAATTTACAATTTGAAAAAAGTACATATAGTTCAACTAACTACCTCGAATTTAAATCACTTTACTATCTTCATTAGAACCGAAGATGTTTAGTACGATCATGTTTTTTCAGATCAATACTATTATTTTTTTAATAAAAAACTATGCTCCAAAGTTTACTGTCATCAGAAGCTGTCAAATGTCCTTACATTTTATTTGATTTTCAGAGCTGTGACCTACAAAAAATTTGTTGTTATATTCCTTTTTGGCTCATTTACGTACAAAATTTGTACCTTCAAAATGATATCTCTTTTATTAAGCTAACCTTTTTTTTCACTTACTTTTTCAACGTTAAAGCCAGAGGACTCGAATTTTCTCGCCGATAATAGACACCTGATCAATTTCACCTCACTCTATTTATAACTTAAATAATATTTTTTCTACTTATCATGTACCCATAATAAATGGGTGATACGCAATATTATTTTAATGAAAATTTTAAAAATCAAGGAAATCATGAAAAAGTAGAGTCAAAGTAACGCTTTAAATTGTTTCACATGATTTTAGACCAAACCTTAACATATATTTGACGACTTCTTCTATTAGGATATATGTTACAAATTTATTGTATAGACATTTCCGAGATCAATAGTATAATAAAAACAATCTCTAATGATTTAAATTGTTGGGAATGATCGAATTTCTTTATTTAATCTTTAAGAGGTTTCAAAACAACGCTTAAAATAAATTTGAACTATTCCGGTAATGAGTTGTTTCCCACTTTTATTATAAATTATTATCCGAACCCATTAGAATATTATGAAAATCTCTCGTCGTTTCGGTATTTACTATAAATGTCGATTTTCTTGGCTAAACCTTCAAGAGATTTTAAAGCAACTGTTAAAATAAATTCAAATCCTTTTCCCCTTAGGATATGTTTTATAGATTTATTTTGAATATATTTCCAACCACAATAGTGAAATGAAAAAAATTACCCCAGATTTTAGCTGTTGGCGAAGGCCGATTTCATGGAATAAATCTTTAAAGGATGCTAAAACATTCCTTAAAATAATTTCAAATTCTTTCCCCGTAAGAATATTTTTTTCAAGCTTATATTTGATTGATTTACAACCCTAATAGTATAATCAAAGAATATCTTGTGATTTTGGTTCTTTGGAAATTTTGGTTTCCTTGCTTAAGTCGTTAAGAAATGATACAACAACCCTTAAAACAACTTTCAATACTTTTCCTGATAGAATATTATGTTTTCCACGTTTATGTTGAATTGATTTCTGACCCAAATAGTATAATCGAAAAATCTTGGGAGGTTCTTTTATTATACTAACGGGGTTGAAAAATAATTTACAATAATATGTGGGAAACATATATTATCAGTGAAAGTGATCATATTTCTTTCAAGGGTTGTTCTAAAATCCCTTAGACGTAGAGATTCAAGAAATGACACCTACCTTTCCCATAAACTAAAAATACGGGAGATTTTTTTATTATAGTATTTCTAAAAATAGCTCTTAAATCAGTTTCGACCTAATGAGATTTGTGAAATAATTTTAACAGTAAAAATACTGCATCCGTCTAGTTATGCATTGTATAAGCAAATGGCTTAGAGATAGTAGCGTACAATCGCGACCTGCCATGTTGCATCTATTAGACGTGATATGGCTTGGTAATCCGTTTATATTAACCAAATTTGTTCCCTTGATGCATCTTAATTAAATATGATATGTCACGAACTTAATTTTTTTTTAAGAGAGAAAAAAATCGGTAAAATTTCCATCTTTTCCACACTTTGCAATTGAGGGGCCGAATCGTATAATGGCGAATAGAATTTTTGCGTCCGAAATTATAGTCCCCTGGAGGCTCCAAAACAAATTTTAGATTTACAGTTTTTTAATGACATATCTGAACGTAAAATTTCATTGTGCATCTTTTTCCTCTAGACAAAAAGTTGTAACTTTTTAGTTTTCGAAACAAAACCAAAAAATTTACTTTTTTGAAAAACTTGATTTTAATCCGTTTTTCACTTCAACTCGTACTCAGTGATTCATTTTTGGAAATTTTGAAATGAAAATTATAGAATATGTGATTTAAGATTTCCTTCGATTGATAATATTATAGGAATTTAAAACCGTTGTTTTCAAAAATTATTAATAATTTTTTTCTGATGCTCGGCGCGAATCGAACACTTTTAACTTCCCGCGTTTCGTTTAGCGAGGGAATTTTGTGTCGGCAAATACTTCTCGCGACAAAAATTCGGAAAAGGCTATAATGAAGTTTTTTTGAAAGTTTCAGATCAAAATGTTTGATAGCTTAGGAGTAGTTATGATTTTAGTGAACGTCAGCGCTGGAGTTTTCGAGCTTACTATGTTACTATGTTGCTTACAATGTTTTCAAGCTTACTATTTTGTGTTAATTAAAGTTAAAAAAAATAAAAGATAAAATCTGTAAGTAAAATAATGTCTGTAAGTAAAATACTGTATGCAGTTTTATCCATCACGCAATACAAGAAAAATTTGAAACTTATTATCACAAAAATATTGTTTTTTTTTTCTGATGCATGTGTTAGACAAAATAAGAATTAAACAGTATTTGCTTATCTTGTTACACTTCCTATACATTTGGGTGTCGACATCTGGCATGCCTTTTCAGTTCGGGGCCATTCATATTGTCAATGCAACCGTAATTTTGGAATGTATTCGCAGAAAAAGAAGAAGCTAGAACGCATAGAAACTGCAGAAAAGTACATTAAATAATGAAGAAACTCTCGAGATCCTCCGTTCACTATAGTAAAGTGTGGTGATAAAATTTTGAATAATTATAAAAAATCTTTTTGAAAAACTGTATCGCATCCGAAAGGTATAAAGATAAGAAAAGCTTATGTAATTTACTATCTGTCAAACGGAATTGTTGACACTTTTGAGAATTACACAGGAACGAATGTCTTCATCTTTAAAACTCAAACAAACGTGAAACTCGCGGAGTTAGAAATCAATCCCCCTTCAATCGTTGAAATGACTGAAGCCAAAATAAAAGACGTAAAGAATTTATTGAAATACCTCAAACCAGAAGGACAAGCGTTTTTTAATGAATACTTTGCCTCGATAACGAGCAATAAAACCAAAGAGGACTCGATTCTTTCTTCTGATGAAGAATAAACTGTATACTTTATTTTAAAATATATCAAAAATTTAATAAAATGGATTTATATTTAGTAAACTCAATTTTTTTTATTTTTATCCAATAACAGATTTAGGTTTTATCAAATGTATAAGCCATACATTGGCGAGACACTTCGTGCTGTGTGGCTGTACGCCACGGAGCTTTTGATACGCACGAAAATTCCAGCGCTGACGTTCACTAAAATGATAACTACTCCAAAACTATTAAATATTCTAATCCAAAACTTTTCTAAAAACTTTATTATACCTTTCTCCAAATTTTCGTCGCGAGAAGTATCTTCTGATTAAAATTCCTACGCTCAACGAAACGCTGGAATTTACAAGTGTTCGATTCAAGTTGAGCATCAGACAAAAATTAATAATAATTTTTGATAACAACGGTTTTAAATTCCTATAACATTGTCAATCGAAAAAAAACTTACAGCACGTTCCCTAAAATTTTAATTAAAAAATTTCAAAAACTGAAGCACTGAGCACGAGTTCAAGTAGAAAACGGATTAAAAGAAAGTTTTACACAAAAGTCAGTTTTTTTTTGGTTTTATTTCGAAAACTAAATAAGTTACAACTGTTTGTTTAGAGGAAAAAGATAAACAATAAAATTTCACGTCCAGATAAATCCTTTAAAAATTTTAAATTTAAAATTTGTTTTGAAACCTCCAGGGGACTATGATTTCGCACGAGAAAATTCTATACGCCATTATACGATTCGGCCTCTCAATTAATAAATTTTTATAAAAAAGTAAATATTTGAAAATTGGTTTTCTTAATAAACTTATCAAATTTACAATTTTGCAAGAAAAATTTTGTAATCTGTTTAGACTAATTTGAACCAATTGCCAACAAACTCGACGTGGCGAGGCGGTAGATCGACCAAACATGATGATAGTTCTTCAGATATTATTTTTGTGCACTTACATTTTTATTACAGAAATAAGATTCAATAAACTCTCAAAATAACTTTGAACTATTATACTATAATATTATGTACTTACCAGTAGAATCAACAAGAACTGCTAATGCAAATGCGAGAGGGCCAAAGACCCACATTTTTTCTAGCTTCGAAAGTGCAACAAGAAATATTAATTCTCCATAGTATTTTCTGGTTAATATACAAGTGACTATCTTAAGTGTCCTACATTTTTTGAATGTTTGTTAAGTAGCTCAGAGATGGGAGCCTACTTTTCTGAATTATTTGTGTTTCGGCAATCTGTTTTTTAACCTTTATAGGCACAACGAGAATCTGAAATTATTCGTATGTTATGTTACATGTGATCAGTATTATTTTCCACTAACCTGGAAAAAAATATTGCCCAAGTGATTATATTTGTACCTACTTTAGATGTAAATATTTTTAGAATCGAATCAATGATCTTGATAAATGTTTACAGAAAGATAAAGCTAATAAAATAGGATTTATTTTGACAGAAGTTTGAAATTAATAATTGATTCAACACTTAACCTTGCACTCTAGCAGATTAAAAATTCTACTTAAAATTAAATTAAGTGGAACAACATTACTAATTTTAATCAGTGATCCATTTATAATTATTTGAATCAGAGAGATTGCATTGTGAGTCAGTGAAAATTCTTATAGATTTGATTTATCGACCCATTTGTCATTGGTTCAAATTTTATAGATATGGAATTTCGTTCGAAAGAAAAAAAAATGCTCTCATTTACTTAAGATTTACGACTTTTATGCCAAATAAGAAAAATTTTCGTAGGTTTGGTTTACTTTAAAAACGCGTTCTTTATTCTTAGAAACTCTTGGAATCTAACTATTTATTTTTTTATTTTAAACAATTTTACTGTAAAAAATTGGCGAAAATAATAAAATGAAAACTAAATTTTACTTTTTCAGTCTCAAGCAAATACGTGAATAATATTGCGTGATGGGAGAGTATGATTTATCATAAGAAATATTTAATCCTGGAACGGCAGAAAGGGTTATAAGCTGGCAATAGTTGTATTTCAACAATCTGATTTTGGGTTAAAAATTGAACAAGTGTGTTAAAAATATTTGTTATAGTATGCGTGTGTTTTTCATTTAATATTAAAATCTTTTCCGATAACAATATGAACTATTACAGTTTTCCTAAAAAATTCATCTTAATTGGCAGAATACTAAACTGTTTGGCTGAATTACTTTGTCGTCAAGTTATTTTGTTTAATAAAGATTTATAATTTTAGTTGAAAATTCGTTGCTTTTTGTGGAAAATTATTCTTCTCGGTAAAAAATCTATATATTTGGTTGAAAATTCAACTATTTGTTTCAAAATTGACTTTGTGTTAGAAATTAATATTTTTATGTTGAAAGTTTTAAATTTTCACTAGAAAATTTCTCTCTTTTTAAAAACATTTATTCTTTTTCGTTTGAAAAAAACTGCTTAAAAATTTGTTTCGCTGAGTATTCAACTATGTTGTTGAAAATTTGAATTTTAGGGATGAATTCAAGCTTTTTTTATATAAAATAAAAATGTTTTCGGATATAAATATCAAATAATACATTATTCATCAGAAATTTATCAGTTTAAAAAAAATTATACTATTAGGTTCAAAATTAACGGTGAACTTTTGGATTTTATGCATATGAAATTTTCAACAAACTTTTTGAATTATTTTAAGAACATGCGACAAATTATATTCACATAATTTTAAAATAAAATAGATGCAGTTATTCAAAAATAATAATGTTAGAAAAAAATTTAATAAGCAAATGTATATTTCATAAAAAATTTTATAAATAACTTCACAACTTAAGTAAATGCCAAGACAATAGGGCGTTTTAAGTTCAATAAAAACTCAAAAAATGATGCAAACATAGGCTTATTGTTTTAAAGTACTGTATATATTATTTAGTGTGAAACACTACTTTAATACAATAATATTCTCGAACTTTATAACATTTGCGATAATATTTTCCGGCCTTAAAGTCATCGATTATTTTCTGGAATATACGGTCCTATGCAGTATCCTGCCATTTGCCATTCCTCCCTGTATTGACGGTCGTGTGAATTGGGCCCTATTATGAATGGCGTTCCATTTTCACCATACATTGCATGAATAGTGTCATTATTATAACACCATCCAACGATATAACCATCTCTTTTTAAGAAAGAGTATCTGTCAATAAATGGTTTGAGGCAATATAATGGTTCAAGAGTCGTTTTGTAATACATATTTTCCTCTTCATGAACGTTCAACTTAAGCCATTAACGATCAAGAACTACACATTTTTAACTTATGTTCAAGCCTTATTCTCATGACTAAAAAAGAGAAGTTTACAAACGAAAACCATGTTTCCTTGTAGTATTGGGCTCTTCAAGAAACCGTTGTCGGAATTGAGTTCAATTGGACCTTCAAAGGAAATAAATTGTAAAAGGAAATTTTTCCAAATATCCTTTTTTTCACTTTGTCACCTTATACACTTTTTTGTTAATGACACAACTTTTATATTGGAGCTATTATGTAATAAAATATTGTTATGCATAACTTAATTAACAGAATTAAAGTATAAAATTTAATCGGAATTTATAGAATAGATATAATAGTTTGATAAATATAATTTGTACTTTACGTTAGAAAACTCATAATTTTTCTTGATTTACGTCCTTACTGATTAATGACTAATTTGTAACTATATGCTGGGAGAAGAACTGTTGTTTTCTCTTTTTTGTGCAGCTTGTGTCGTTTTCCCAAACTTAAATTTTTATAATGATTTTTTTAACTATGAAACAAAAACAAAACGTACACTAACAAAATAATTTCTATCAAACTTAAAGCTGATTTTTCAATGAATATCTTTTGTCTATTCACTTCTTTCGTACTGAGACCCCCTGAAGTTGAAAATTAAGTTTTGGCGATAACGCTAGTCCTCATGACTGAAAACGTGATAACTCTAGAAAAAAAATGGATCAAATTCAGCTTTGGTACACTTTTTTTGGTCCTTAAAGGAAGAAAGAGCATCTTAATTAGTCATTCTGCATAGAAATTGAAAAATTAGAGCATTTTCAAAACTTTTAAGGCAATTTTTTTTAAGGTTTTAACAATTTAATCACAGATGTTTATAGTACTCGGAAAGAAGAACAATGCACCCGAATGATTTTTTTTCGATAAAAAGAAATTTAAGCAGAATTATAGCATTTACAAAAAAATTTTAACTAATCGAAAATATAAATTTTTAAGCGAAAAATCACACGATAATAAAGAAATTCAGAAAAAGGTAATCGTTGCTTTTCGAACAACTTACCATATTTTTACGACAACTTTTTGAATTTTCTTGAAAAGTCAAAAATCTAAACGTTCATCGCACATAAAAAATGAAAAACAAACAATTTCTATTTTGTGGTCAATCTATTCAGGATACGAAAAAAGATGAAGAAACAAAAATTATGCTCCCACATAGTATGCTTCACTTTTTTCAAAGTGGCAGCAACTCATTATTTGTCTTCGAACTACCGAAAGCGTTTTCTGTTTTTTTCTACGCCTGCCTATAAGACAGACGACAGTGCCAGCGTTGATTTTCTTCGGTCATCCAAACAGTGAGAAGTTGGAAGCCAAAGTAGATAAGTGCATTCTGGCAGATTTCTGCTACGGCGCGATTCATGAATGTGTGGGTTTTTGTCAACTTGTCTCAGCCCGGTATTCAAACTTTATTACGATTCTTTATTATCCGCTCTGCATTATGCACCCTCAAAATAGTTGCTTGTGATACAAGGACCCAAATTTGCACGTTTTGCATAATTTGTCGAGGCTTTGCCGAGACGAGGCGAGTTCTCAACTTATCGCGAGGCTAAGTAAATTCATACAATTCCGATACAATCCACTTCACGTCGTTCAATCCGCTCCAATCCAATCCAATCCAATCTAATCCAATCCAATCCAAACCAATCCAATCCGATCTAATCCAATTCAATTTCATTTAAATTCAAATAATTTCAGTCTACTCAAAGACACTCCACTCCATTTCATTCGATTCGAATCCAATCCACTCAACTGTAGTTCAATCCAGTCCAATTCATTCTAATTCAATTCTACGTAATTCAATTGAACCCAAACTATTCTAATCTACTTCAATTAATTACAATCTGATTCAATCCAATCTATTCCAATTAAATTCAGTCTAATCCAAATCCACTTCAGTCCAGTCTAATCCAATCCACTTTAATCCATCCCAATATAATTCAATCAAATTTATTCCAATCCATTCAAATGCAATTCATTTCAATTCACTCCAATTCACTCCGCTTCACTAAAATAAAATCTACTTCTAGCCGATTCATTCCAATCAAATCCATTTAAATCCATTTAAATCCAATCCACTTCAATCCAAACCACCTCATTCCGAATCAATACAATTCTCAAGATTCATGGTTTTCTGATGGAAATTTATCGTTAAATTGATTACAACCATTTTTTTTTGTAGCTTTTATGATTTTCGACATACAAGCCTAGAAATAAAAAAAACCATGCTGCGGCCATTTGCCTCAGCGCGAATGCTCGTGTGAATACAAAGGCGCGGCTACTGGAATGATAATTGCTAAAAGTAACATTAAAATTGAAAAATAAAGTTTGTGGAGAAGCGGCGCAAGGTATATATTAAAAAAATAATTAGACAAAAGATGTGCGACTAAAAAAAGATCTGCAAGTTTTGCAATAATAATTTTTCAATAGAACGCGTGGTATTTGTTGTAACCTTAAAAAATAACATTAAAAAGTAAATGTTTTGAAAAATGGCACAAGCTAAGAAAAGAAAATGAGTAGAAAAAAGTTGTTTCCCCAGAAAAGATCTACAAATTTGTTAATAACAATTTTTTAATAGAATGTGTAGCTTTTGTTTCAATCATAAAAAATAACATAAAATTTGTTTAAATACATTATTGAAAGAACACAGAAGCTAAAAAAAATAGATAAAAGTTCTTTGCCCAAAAAGGTCCAAGTTTTTTATTAATCATTTTTTGTGTAGGTGCGCATATTTTTTTTTTAATCGTAAAAAATGACATTTCTCATTTTTTACGATTGAAGGTCAACTTTCAGGTCAAAATAAAGGTCACCATTGAATTCCTCGTTGAAATTTACTTCAGGAATGACCTTCTTTTTTTTGAAAAATATTTTACCTGAGGAAATATCTAACCATCCCGGGACTTTTTAGACACCCTGTATGAGAGAGATGGCTTGATGACGCTGGAAACATTTGCATCGTTAATATTTTTTGTTGCCAAAGTGTTGTCCCCAAAGATGTTAGTTTTACCAAAAAAGCAATCATTTCTATTCTGAGGTTTACTCCATATCGTCGGCGAACTAAATTTCATCCTTTTTTGTTTCTTTGCACGACGCAGCATGCTATAGCAATTATTACATATGATTATAGGTGCCCATTCAGTCTCTTGATTTTCGAGTCGGACTTTTGTATATTTTGGTTTTTGTGATTGTTACGTTCCATACAGTTAGTTACATATAGTTAAAGAAAAACCCGCACGTTAGGGAACCTTTTCCGTTCAAGGTGAGTCCGCCGTCCTGGGGGTGATAATCCTCATACCTCCCCATATCTAAGTATAGGGGGTTTTCGACTTTGACGAGGACCATGTCAACTCGTCGGACACACTACGGCACCATCCTCACATCCTAACGCCCCTATTACCCTATTACCCGTGTGGGGTTGCTGAACCTCCATCGGGCGCCTCCCCGGGTTGCGGATAGGGGAACGCCTCCCAGATATGGGTGG
>JAAAKG020198330.1:0-23839 GCA_010014905.2 Druon quercuslanigerum | reverse complement strand
ATATGTTGGGGGCACACTGCACTCATCAGATCACTTGATTGCATTGTAAAAATGCGTCCGTGACTGATGATATATACTGGGACAGCCCCGTGCAAACAATTCTAAAAATATAAAAAAAAATCTAACCCTAAACCATAAAACGCCATCGACAGGTTGGGCAGGAACCATCTTAAGCCTGTGACAACATTTTAATAATAATAGAGCATACGAGACTTCTCGTCTAAATTTCAGCTCGTATTAAGTTTCGTGGTCGACAGGGTTTTGCGGCTTCGTTTATATAAAATCTTGTCATTGATACTTTCCCACGAAGACTCCCCAAGTCTATTTTTATCATTGAATTTAGTAGTGCCACTATTTATACTTAAACATTGCTTCTGGTTGGAATTAAACATAAAATAACGAGTCAAAACTATTGATAGTTTATTGCAGGCACATATGAATATTCCCCAAATTTTACTCTCCCGAATGTTTATTTAAACGTAATTCATTGGAGTAATTTGTATATGGGTCATTACATGACACTGAAAATACGCATTCACCCACAACCTTTGCTGTTTTTTTCATAACAATATAGTGAATTAAAAAAAAATTATTAATTTTGAACTTGAAACATTTTTTCCCGGTTTTTTTACCTTACAAATTATATTCAAGATTCTCAAATATGCATGAAAATTTTGAGAATTGGTAAATGAAAACATCAAGTGTTACTTGGGGCTTTAGCTCCATGTGTAACTTTTTAGTGTTAGCTCGCTCGCTGCAACGTACGCGGCGGATTATACAAATTCGTATCACTTGGAGTTTTTATGTCTACATTCTCAAATGTTTCCTGCATACTTGAGAATCTTGAAAAAAAATGTTAGGGTAAAAAAACCGGGAAAAAATGTTCCAAGTTCAAAATAAATAAACTTGTTTATAAAAATGCACTATATTGTTATGAAAAAAACAACAGAGGTATGTTATACTATTTCGCAAAGCATGTGGCTGAATGCGTGTTTTCAGTGCAAGAAGAATTTTTTCTATTCAAAATTTCTTTTAACGTGAGCGATTGAAAACGAATGTTTTTTCCCGATTACCAAATTTAAAAAAATCATATCTCGAGATTTTTGAGTATCACATTAAAGTAAAAAAATACGTGTCGATTATTTTCAAACACAAAACGCCCCAAAAAATGTGACCCTCATATATCCGCATCACCGTTTAACCATTTTTTCTTTTTCCCAATTTTTATTGGTCACAGTTTTCGTTTGTCCAAATTACCATTTTTGTCGTAATTTTCATTCACTGAATTATAACTAGGTATAATTTTAATAGATTCTAAGGGATAAAAATTACGTTTAATGACAGTGCGTGGAAATAAAAATGATGTCAAATAGAAATTCGGAAATGGTCATTCGTGGAAATTGAAATTAGGTGACTTGAAGATTATGACAAAAGGAAATTATGGCTAATGGTAATTCTGAAAATTAAAGGCACTGACTAGTATTACGGAGTTTTTCGTAACTTTATCCCTGAACGAGATGGCAAAAAGTTTAGTCAAAAGGAAAGTTCTGTAACGGGAGACAGGTCGGAAATTAAAATTACGACAAAGGGTAATACGCAGATAATAAAAAATTAGAACAAAATTTAATTATAATAACATTAGTAAAAGTATAATTTGGGAGTAGCGCAAAAAAAAACTGGGGGTTCACTAAAGTTGCGACTCAAATAAAATTTGGTGTCATTTAGAACTTAAGCTCCAATAGATATTTGTAGAGAGCCAAAAGGGTTCATTTAGAGCGCTCTATAAAAGAACATGGACGCGCATTAACAAACCAACCGCTTGCAAAGTATGGGTTGGTAAGTTAGGGATCGATTGACAGTTATCGACCGATGACATGAGACAAAAAGTTTCTTGCATACGAATATGCCCTTATGTTGGCAACTTTGCTATACTTTGCTAAGTTATGTCCATCAGAGTTCGATTACTTATGGGCTTTAAGGTAAAAATTATGTCATAAATTAAACGAAATGTCGAAGTAGGCAAACGAAAAATAGGTTTTTTATAAATAGGCTCTATTACAATTAAGATCCGTTAGAACACCGATTAAGGTATCCATGTGTCTAATTTGAATGAGAAAGTAGTCCTGTGACCAAAATTTAGCGAAATATAAAGATTGAAGAGTTAAAATTCTTTGACTTTATTACGGAATCCTTGAAAACAAATAAGTTAATCAACATTAAATTATGATGTATACGAATAGTAAGTGCATTATCTTGAAATGAATTTGCACAATTTCTGCATCATGTATATATTTTTCATACTATTTTTCAGGGCTGATAGAGTTTGTTGTTAGAATATCTGGCAGGCAGAAAAAATGTAAAAAAATTTTACACTGGGTCATAAATGGATTGATAAAACGTGACCCCATTTGTAAATCCAATTCGTTGATATAACTGTCGCAACTGAATTACTTGAAAAGATAAATTTTCAGTGAAAGCAAAGTTTGTGTTTACACGTTTATGCATGATTTACAAATTAAATAATTTTTCTGTCCGTATACTCATTTTTTGTTATACGCGTTGGGCAGACTTGATTGAAAACAGTTTGATTCAGGTGAAAACCTTATAAAAATTCAAGCGAGCGCGTTAACCATGTCGGCCATTTTTTTAAAGCGATAATACTCCGTTGTTGGTATTTGTTTACTACATTCACACAGGAAAACCAGAATTCAAATATATTTTTGATCAAAATGCGAAGAATTTCCTTTCGTTTAACGACATTCATAATCTATGGCTTTTGCGATTCAGAGAATTATTGATAAACTGTTGATAAAAATTCAATATATGAAGCATCAAAAAAGTTTATTCTGACCAAATTTTAATTGGAAAGCAATTTTCGTTTCAAAATTAGGACCATTTTGCGTAACTACAATTATTGTATCATAACTTTAAACATTTTTTTAATATCGTCAAATTTTATAGACTATTCCAATTAATTCTCCGGTTATCCTAAAAAAAGCATCTTACCTAATTCAATTAATATGATCTTGAACCGTCATCACTTTAAATTTCAACTCGAATAAAATTATAAAATGATTTGCTCGTTCAATTTTCGTTAATTCTCATACCTCGTAAGGATTTCCCGTATTTTCAGCAGTTTTCTGTAGACTTTTATAATTAATGACCCGCGAATTATCTGCAGTTCGTTATCTATCGTCGGTCGTCAGCAAATTTCTTGCATGTCCCGGATGACCAAAAGAATAATCCACCTTGCATACCGTCTTTTCCATCCCCAACTCTACAGTGGATATACGACTTTAGAGAGCTGATGCTCAAAAAGGCAATTTGCATGGAAAGCGTAACGATCGAGTTATCATTTTGAGAAAGTTTCTCTAGTCCCACTCATCCAACTATAACTTTCCTCTTCGATGTCTCTGTCAGAGTAATCAACCGTTTTAAGACAGAAAGAAAGACTGCTTAAAACTTTTCTATAGTTAGTGATGAATAAGTTTCCCCAATTTATTTAAAGGAAAATTTGTCGGTAAATTTTGAAAGTGGAAACTTTTAGATTAAACAGCAGAGACATATATTTCAAAGACATTCGTAATTAAGGTACCTTTTCATGAAGATATATATTGAATTTATGATGCAAAATCTGTTTTTTTCTTCATAGAGTTCGTACCTGCATTATTAGTAGGTTTATCGTCAGTGAAATATTGTATATAGACATAAACCCGATGACCCAGATACCCGGTAAGAAGTACTGCAATGAAAAAGATTGCAAAGCTCAATCGATTCTAATACTTGACTCTGTATTTTTTCGAATCCATGAAAAGTATGTGAAATGAGAAAAATTGGATTGATCTCAATTCTCCTAACAGTTAAATATGGTCAAATACTGTTTCATATTAAATTAAAAAACTACTTGTAATATTATACATTTCAGCAACATCCGTGCAGCATGAAATTCAAAACATTTTATTAAATTTGGCATGATGCTACAATACTTCATTGGTGAATACTCACTTAATTTAAATTCTGTCGTTGGAAAATAAAATAAAAAAACGATAAAATCATGTAAATTCACTTTTCTCCACAACTTTATGAGTGGAAAACAATCTTGATGACGTATTTAGAAAAGTATCGTAGAAATATTGGATTTCATTTTCTTATTTCATCTAAATTTTTCTGTAAATCCAAAAGTTTTTAAAATGCAGTGTCAGCATCTAAATTATCATTTTTATATTTTGCTAAAATACAAGAACGAAGCAGTGAGTGAAAGCAGTTAAATTTTCTTGATAAGGGGCCGTTCAAAAAAGGCTTAACGCTGCAGGCAGGTGCTAATTTAGCACGCTTGGCACCTTCGTTTGGCGCCCTCGTTTGGCGCTCTCGGTACCCTACGATCGAAGGTGGAGCAGGCGGTCGCCTGCTTCGCCTTCACCTTAAGGCGGCCCTAGCTACGCCAATTTTAAATTTACACACTTACTATACAAAAATAGTTACGTGGGGGTGGGGGTACAAAAATGACAGGAAAAAGCGTTACATATTTTTTGAACGCTCACTAATTGGAGAAGAAAAAATTAAAGCTGGCGTCAGAAATTTTCACAAAGCAATCTCGAGCCATTGTCAGGATTAAGGGGGACACTTCCGTTTCAGCGGTTGGCAGCGCCGTTATTGTCACAGGCTGAGAACTAATATACGAGTGTCAGAATGGGCTACGTGCTATAGAGGGAAACTCGCGGGCGGAGTTATTCCATTGTCAGGAAAACAAAGACAGTCTCTAACAAAGTGACACCTCGAACGTCTCTTTGCAATAAATGTCGTGCTTTTCAAGCACGACAGCGTTTCCAAGAGTCTACATGTGTCAATAACTTGTTGATTACATCTATGTCTCAAGTCACTTTTTTGCGTACCTCTCACATTTATTTTATAATTCATACATAAAATCTCTCGACTATTCGGGTCGATTGAATTTTCAATGTGACCACTTGAAGTTAAACAATTATGCTTGAATCAATGTTTTTGGCCAATATAGTATATTTAGTACAATATTGTATTATCATTTCCAAAAACGCACTGAAAAGGCATCGGCCCAAGGAGACGCCGATATCCCAAGTGTGACTGGGTGCACGCCAAGATCGTATTAACGAAGACCGGAGATAAGAAGGCCTGGTGTAATGAGGGATACTCTAAATCAGAGTATTTATCGGACCTGACTTTAAACTTCTTCAATCTCGAAACGAACAACGAATGTATCCTTTTTTAATCAAAGCGAGAATATTTACGTTTTAAAATAAAGACATAGAAACTGTAAGTATCTTTCGATAGAGATATGTGTTATTTTGATTTTAAAAAATGGAATATCCTAATAGAATTATTATAGTTCGGAAATGGAAATTTTAAAAAGAATTGTGTTTTCCAGAGAAAACCGGGATAGGACCCTGAGTTAAAAATCTTTCCTCTGGTAGAGATTGTAAAGATTGCGCAAATAAATTGAATTATTAATTCGGAGTATGAGGGAGCTAGAAGCTCATGTGTTGTATTGCTTCTTCAAACATATATTATAATGTACTATATTTTCCAGAAAAATGTTGAACAATATTTGGGCCATGCCCTTGGTTATTTTAGTATAACGTAGACTAAATTTGAGACCTTCCGTGTAATTAAAAAAATGTAGTACACTATTGTTCTAAATATAATGCTGTAATAAACAATATCCACACATTTTTTTAAATCATGTTTTCGAAAAAAGATAGTACGATATTCACTTACACCTTCTCTCCCATAAACGACCGTTTCCCCTCCGCCGACCTAAAATGACTCATTTTTCCTTCATCCTCGAAGATGCATCCTCTTCCCCCCTCATCATCGCCGCTGTTGTAGTACTCACCATTACTTCTTGTGTCATATTACCATGTGTGTCATCTTACCGAAGTGTGTAAAGAAATTTTATGATCAATCGAGAATTAATTTATTTTCAATCGTGCGCGAAACACTCACGAAAAAAATGAAGAAGCTGAGCCTTTATTTCAAACTATCCTTTCAAGATAAAAAAGAAAAAATTGTAAAATATAGATTTACTGTTTGTTTTGCGATCACTTCGAGATGTAATATGCGTGTTAGGCGGGAATTTCCCTTCTTTATGTCCCTCTTTATGTCCATTGTTAATGACAATGTCCCTCGGTTTCCACTTAAGCAGGACTCACTATACCATAACGAGATGATCTATGCCACCGCAGTAGGTGTGCGAAGGGTGCGGTCAAATAATAATGATCGATGTTAAAGATATTCCTTGTTCTCGTTCAGGACATAGATGTGGTTCTACAATGGGCCATTTGCATACTATTTGTTGCTTTAAGAACCTCCAAATGGAGCCAGATTATATTTGTCTTACTTTATTTTTTTCAGTGAAAAAATGTTATTTAGTCTAGCGGATTTTGTTAATATCTTCTAACAGAATCAAAAAGGAATTTCATGCTGAGTTAATTTTACACTAGAATTTACACAGAATTTATGATGTTCGATCAGGGGCGCCGCGTACTGTTTAATGTCCAGAGTTTACAGGCCCTAATTATTTATAAGCTACTACTCTGAAATATTCTAAAAAACGTTCTAAAATCATTTCTATGTTCTGTTTTGAGATTTCCTTGAATATTAATGAAAAATCTAAAATGTTCATTACTTTTATAGAATATTCTGCAGTTTACTAAAATTTTCTGGGTTTTCAAAAAATTCTACTGGAATTCAGATCAATCTAAATTTGATCTAAACCAATTTTCTGGTGTAACAACTTTAAGAATTTGTTTTTACTGTAATACTTGAACTAAGGGGAGAGTTGTCATTTTATTAATGGAATAATAATAAATTGAACGTTAAACAAAGTTTGATGAAGATATTACTAGAGAGTGGTATATAAACTTTGAACATATTCTACATGATGTACATGAATCCTTGTACTCGTTAGCATATATTCTGTTCGAATTTAAGGTTATTTTAGTTACATCAGGAAGGTATATGATATGCTCCAATATTAAAATGTTTCCGTAGTTCAGATGGTGCTGCATATCAAAGTACTTAAAAGATGACGTTATTCATAAGCAGCGATCGTCTTGACAGCGCTGTGCCAAAGAGCGGATGCATCCAGACGAGACCTTACGGCGTGCATTGAATGCGTTTTTGAAACTCGTGATGGTCATGCGACATCCTGCGCTTTCTATGGAGCTCGATCTTGAACTGAGATCATTTTTCATCCGCTATTCTGGTAACTTGACATAATACTCCTTTGTATAGGGTTGACCTTCCACGTGATGCAATAAAAAGAATCGAAAATCGGCATTTCAAATTCGAATCTGTTTTGCACGCAAATACTTATTAATTATATGTAAGTTATATTCCTCAATGACTGATCTATTTTTAATTCTCTTTATTAGGTGTTTCTTCACATTGTCCCTTTTTCTTGCATTTATGTGAAGCTATGTAAGTTTTTAAACGAATTCGACGTGCAGAGTATTTATCTTTTGTAGTTTTGGCCTAGAATGTATGTTATTTCTGTGCTTTTTTTATTTCATGGATGAAATATTTCGTGTGGTGTAAATAAAAAAATGGTTACTTCGGATTGACAGACTGATCGAACGAGACGGATTCGTTTCTCTACGTCCATCAGGGTCGACTTTAAGCTTGCGGCGCGTGTTCATGGAACACAAGAGATGGAAAGGGTCAGTCGATGCGACCATGTACGACATGTACAATTGACAGATCGCCTCCACTTCTTGACATTATTATCCACAGCTATTTACGACATTCACTCATACTATCTCTTTCTCTCTCCTCTCTCGTGTAACAAGTGGAGCGTAAACTGTAAAGTAAACATTGACATTCCGCTCGCTTTGAAATTTCGACAATGACTAAAGTAGGTAAAGTCGATATGGTCAGGCGCACATGATTCGTCTGTCGACGCCTGACTTTCATCACTTATTCCTGTAATTCGACTCGGCCTTCTTAGAATCAAATAATTCTCAAGGATTGTTTAAACTCGATTAGGGGAGATGAGGGTAAGTTGGCGCACATTTTTACATAATATGTAATTAATAAAAAAATCGAAGTTAGTCAATTTTTCACAATAATTTTATTGCAAGGCTATTCATCGTTTTTTTGTAGCTTTTGTTTAATTTCAAAGCATTTCAATTAAATCGAAAAATAACTTGCATTTTACACCAACTTTTATCGACCTAACACTTTTATAATATTTGATCTTCAGGCTTACGATAAAAAAATCAAATTCTTGTAAAATGAACAAGCCTTCCATGTGAGAAGTATTTGATAATTAAATAATCCGTGGGTGTGTGGTTTTGTGTAAAAGTAAATTGCAAGCGATTTTCTACAAAACATTGAAAAACCAGAGCAAATCGTATTTCAGGTAATCTGCTAATTCGAGTTATTTAATACAACAATGTGTTAAGATAATCGGCCGTATTAAGAGACAGGCTACACTTAAATTACTCGAAATGTTGCTCCTTTCCAAAGTAATTGCCGAAGTGATTTCATACAAGTAATATTAAAACAAAATAATTTTAAGGAAAAATGGGAATGTACTTTATACATGCATGTTTAAAAAAAATTAAATTAAACTTGTGTTCATTATTTATGAACTATTCTGCCGTCCCAACATGAAAAGTAGTAACTACATGGCAACACATTCGGAGAAAAAAGAGCAAGTTTATTTTTTCATATAGCATACAAACTAACAAAAATTAATCAGCAATGCATTTTTTTAAGGTTAATAAAAGCTAAATTTTTAAAAAATGAGAAGAAACATTTAGTTTTTTGTTTTAATCTTGGTGAAGTTGTATTTACATCAAGTGGACTGGTTGTGATGGCAGCAAAAGCTGTCCTAAGTACAGGAAATTGAAAGAAAAACTGAGAAAATTAAAATAATAATTTCAACCGGATTTCCGTAAAGTGGTATAATTCAAACCACGTTACAAAAACATCGTATGACATACGTAAAACGAATAAAGGCAGCAAATTAGGGTTAGAAAGGACTTAAATGGTGATATCATGTATATAACATAATCCCTCTTTCTGCAAATGGTGCTGCGGGTGCTCCGGCATTTTAAACCAAACAGGAAAAAGTTGTATGACAATCTGTTGTGGGTCGAAATAAAAAACAAGTAAATAAATTTTGTTTTTATTTTTTGGATTGATTTGTATCTGAAATTTATTTAGCTTGAACCAAGGAACATATTATTTTTCCTGGTTCTTATATTGTTCCAAAATACAAAAAAAAAACAATGTTCCCTAAAGCATTTAAAGCTTCTTAGAATATAAACGTTAAATAAAATCATCAAACTTACTTTTATTATGCCTGCTCAGTCGCCTGCTGTTAAGAATGTCGTAACTACACAGGCACGAATGCGCATTCGAATTTTTGCAATTACGACATCCAGGTACGTCTGCTGTAGATACGGCAAATTTCTTTTGCAAAATTATAAACAACACGGACAAAAAATGTATCCATTTCTTTACATAACAATTGTAAAATAATATCATAAACACGATGAACTTGGCAACTCATTTTTGACAAAATATGTAGTTACTACTTTTCTTTTTGAAATGGAAGTATTGACTAAAGGTAAAGAATTAGATAATTATAATAGCAGTTACAATGAAGAAGCGAGAGAAGAGAAAAAAACTGAATTAAAAAAGTAAAGTTGAAAAATAATATAAATAATAATATATGAATATTCTAATTTAAGGCTCGGAAAATTCCGAAAAATGTTCCAGAAAGGTACCCGGAAATAGATAAATGTCCGCGTATCCAGGATAGATCGAGAAATTTTTGTGAGTAATTCAGCTCATTAAATTAATAATGCTAATATAAAGCCAAAATTGTTACGAAAATTTTCCAAACCTAGAACATTTTTTGTAATTCTCCGAACGTTATATATTATTATGTACATTATTTTTTTCGAATTTATTTTTTTAATTCCGTTTTTTCTCTTCTCGATTTATCCTTGTAATATTAATATTATAATTATCTCATTCTTTACCTGAAATCAATATTTTATAAATAATTAACCCAAGTTAAATTTCATTTTATTAAAGCATGTTGATGAGTATGCTGAATGTATAGGGTTAGTTTAAATGTAGTGTAAATTTTGTAACTAATTTATCTCATAACCCGTATCGATATGAACGTATGGATTAGAGTCACTCCAAAATGTCTGTCTCATTACTCGGTACATACAATGGAAACAAGCCGGTCCGCGGATTATGAAAACACGCTGTCCGTTGTTCCATAAGTTAGGACTTTAAAACAGCCGATGTTCGTATTGTGAAATAGAATTATTATTAAAAATATTACAAAGAAATTGGTAAAACAAAAATTCCCATATAATCAACAACTCAAAAGCTTTCAAATAAACAATCTTACTTTTTCCATGTAAGTATGTTAATTATGAGAACGTTCGAAAAACTAAACCGAGTAAATACATTCGTTTCTTAGGGGTCGCATGGTTGCTCAATTTGAACATGCCGTGAAATACAGATACTGAAATATGTTGGTTTATTTTTGCTTTAGTGCAACATTTATTTATATGAGTTTACAAGTGTAGATGATAATATTCATAAATATTACTTTTTCGCTGCCTTGCGCGCTGTATTTATTTTTATTTTCAATTTTTTAATGTAGTGTCTAATGAAAACGGATATTGTTTCATAATACGGCCGGTTACCTTACCTTTGAGGGGCCGTGCATAAATGACGTAAACTCTTTTGGATGGGGGGGGGGGGGGTCGTGCGATTTTTCTATGCTGTCTTACATGGGTGGGGCGCGTAGAAATTATTTATCACGTAAGATTTTTTCAATCTGCTAAGAACTAAAACTTAAAAGTAAAATAGACTTTGATCATTTTTATATCGAAACAGCTGTTTGTTAATGCGATAACAAGGAAGGTTACCCAAGTGTCCGCCTCCGATTTGATTCGTTCTGAAGTATTTTTTAGAGCACTAAAAAATAAAGTTCACTTATTTTGTTACGCGTGCCAGAATTCATATTTAGGGGGTGTAATCACCCTTAAAATTTTTCGAATAATTACTTTAGAAATATAATTTCCAGTGGAACTAATCATTAGGAAGCAGTATAAATATTGTTTAGACTGCAATTATGTTATTAGATTGCAGTGAAATATTAATTTGCCAACCATCACCTTCTTAGACGGGGGGTTAACTACCCCCTATGGCTAACATACACAAAAATTCCTGATTATCATCCAAGTCAAATTTTATTTTTGAATGATTAATGAAGTGGTATAAAAAAAATACAAGACGTTATATCTTTCCACACTCCGTTTTAGATTTAAAGAGGGTAAACTACCCTTAATTTACATTTTTTTCCTCAGACGTTTGTAGCAGTTGCAGTTTAATGGTCATAGTGAAAAATTCTCTTCAGGACAGATAACATTGTGGAAATAGAAAACATCGCAGTCTATCGGCATGAGGCACCCCCATTCTAATTCGAAGGGGGTAAAACACCCTCAAAGCACGTTTCACATTCATGAAACATTTCAAGTATTGAAAATTAATTATTTATTATTTTGTAGAAAATAAATTGTTTTACGGAATTAGCATACACCCTACGAGATATTATTCTTCAGATTTATTACACACATGGTGATCGTGAAAGAAATGTTTGACACACAATGATTTTTTAGACCAAGAACATCTAATAACTGGTGTTTCACCACAATATACACATTTTACTTGTGATGATTCTTCAAAGGCAAAATCGACGGGATTTTGCAAGTCTTGCGGCCTATTATCTACACAAACACTTTTAGATCATGAGTACTGAAAAAGAATTTTATATCTCGAAGAGGATACTTGAGTGTGAACAAGAGATTGGAGGTTAATAATATTGTTTCTCAAGTGAATATTTATCTCATAATTATGTAATAAATTAAAAAATAATGCATAAACGTCTAATGGCTGTACCATACCTGTGGTTCCTTTCGGTGCAGCTCCAATTGGAAGCCACTCTGTTCCTTATTATAAAAATTTTGAATTATGTACTGCTTTATCAAAGGCTTCACTTCACTGACGAAATCAATTGCTTATTGCTTCAATACCTTACTATCTTCTATTGATTTCCGTGTTACAAATTTTGTTATTTTTCTCGAAACAATGCGATGAGCTTTTTTAAATTTATATTTTCACTTTTTTTTGTAACATTGTTAAATTACATTGTTATTCTGATTCCTGTAAGCTTCTAGAGCGCACCTACGGAGATCTCGGTCGTGAACAATAAACCGAGCATTAAGAGCATCATTGCATTTTTTAATTACGAATTCTGTTATTTCAAATAATTTATCTTTTCTTGTTACCCCTACTTCTACTTGAAGAGCCCACCTTCTTAACTGACGTTCAGAAGAGGGACTTCGGAAAATATGTTGAACAGTATGAAAGTATGAAAGTTGATAAACCTTATCAGTCATAAAACATAGGTACTGTTTATAATTTTTCGATTGATTTATGAAGAAACAAAAGAAAGAAATATTTACCCTATGAAACTTTTCTTATAGGTCGAGATATAGGGGTGAAGACTAGGGTACGATAATCTTCTTCCATTTGGTGAAAAATGCCTAATTTTCTGGGATTTCAAACAGTTTCATGAAAATACAAAAATTGAATTATCGTTAATTTCAATTAAAAAAGTAAGTTTATAACTTGGAACATGTCATAAATATGAAGAATAATATCTCGTAGAGTATGTGTAAATTCCGTAAAACAATTTATTTTCTACAAAATATTATAATAAATGAATCACATAAATTTCTGTAAAATTTTGTATACCACAATAATTGCTTTGAAACACTTGAAATGTTTCATGAATGTGAAACGTGCTTTGAGGGTGGTTCACCCCCTTCGAATTAGAACAGAGGTGCCTCGTGCCGGTAGACTGCGATGTTTTCCATTTCCACAATGTTATCTGTCCTGAAGAGAATTTTTCGCTACGACCATTAAACTGCAACTGTTACAAACATTTAAGGAAATAAACATTTAAATTCAGTGTAGTTCACCCTATTTAAATCTGACTCGGAGTGTGAATTAATCTTTCAAAAATAAAATTTGACTTTGGTGATAATCAGGAATTTTTGTGTATGTTAGCAATAGGGTAGTCTATGGGGGTGAGGGTTGGCAAATGAATATTTTACTGCAATCTAATAACATAATTACAGTTGAATTTTCATTTGAAAAAATAGTCGCAACATTTCGGAATGCCCTTAATTTTTCTCGACTATTCTTTAATGTTCCAAAATATTGGACAATGTTCGGAAGATTCCCAGAATATTCTAAAACGTGTTTGAGTGTTCAGCAATGTACAATATCATGAAATTCAGGACTGAATCTATTTCAAATCATTTCAAATGTCTACGAAGTTACGCGTATTTAGATGTTGTAGTATTTTTCATTGTTTCGAAAAAATTAGAAAATTATATTTCCAATAAAGTAAGTTCTTTCAACAGGAAAATATTTTTTATTTTTTTTTATAATTTAGAAAGCAGGAAGAAAGTATTTTTAGGAAAGTTTATGTTTAGAGCTGATTTTTTGCAATATTTAACAACAAATTTTGCTAATATAAGAAAGACATTTTTCTCGTAAAATATGAAAGATATTCCAAAAGAGCTAGACTTATTTTTCATGGAACTTTGTTAGACATGCAAACCCTTATCATTAAATTTTTATGTATCTGTTGATGATGGCGACAAAATGAGAAAATTTGATTTTATGAAAAAAATCTCGTGTCTACAAAAGTTGTTTAGCCCGCCTAAAACTGACAATATGTCTTCCTTATAGATGTCAAGTTCAACAAATAACTGAAAAAAAGTAAAATATGTCCTTTAGGTCAACAGTTATAGAGGATTAAGAAATATTTAGGATTTTTTTCTTTTAAAAAGTGAAGCACAAAATTCAGATAGTCGTAAATTCATAGAAAATTTGGTTTGTAATTTGGAAAAACAGTTATCGCCTAATTTCCTCTCCCAAACTATATACCTCGTCGTTAAGAGATTCTACGAATCCAAGTCTAGACTCGGCCTAATTTTAAATGGATTCGGCCTATGGAAAAATTGTATAATTTTATAGAATTTTATACAGTGATTCGTGATTTGCTTTAATTTTCTTCTATTTCGAACATTCTTTTTGAATTCTGGAATTTTCTCTGTCTTCCTATAACATTCTGTAATTTTCTCTAATGTCCATTTTATTTAATAAAATAGGTAGAACCCAATGATTTCGACATCTTCCAGTCTAATGACATTACTCTGGAAGATGTCGAAATCATTAGATTCATTCTATTTTATTTAAAAATTAAAATTTTCCCAGAAGTAAAAAAAGAAAACATTTTTTCTTCTTAAAAACTAATGTTCTAGTTCTAGATTGTTCTGAAATTTTTTACAATGTTCCAGAATTTTCTAAAAGGTATTTTTGGGGAATGTTTTCTGTGCGTTTCTAAAATGTTGTGGATTTTTGTACATTTATAAAAAAAAATTAATAAATGTTTAAGAATCTTCTAAATTATTCTGAAATTCTGGAATATTTTTGGAATTTTCTACAAAAAATTCGAATCTTCTGGCACTTTTATGAAAATTCTTCTACTTCTAAAACTCTTTGTAAATTTTGAAATTTTCTCTTGTATTATTCCTATTTCTTCAATCCATGGATGTTCTGGAATTTTTTTGATAATGGCCAAAAGGAGTTTTGAAGAAGTAGAGGGATATATAAGCAATGGATTTGAGGAGAGAGATGGTGCCACTCAGTCAAAAAATCACCTTGAAGAATCAGTGCAGCAGATGCGGACAACAACCTGTAGAATTTTTTTTCAGATTCACCAATCCGATTCGGTCATGAATTTTTCCACCAGAATACACTAGGATTTTAACAAGAGTCACTTTTTTGCATGAATACAGGCGGAACGAATATAATCATACCCGGGAGTCGTGATTCTCATTTAGCTGTTCAGCGGCGATAAAATCAGCGGAAGTTGAAAGCCATATAGCTTCCCAATTATATCTCTTTCAATTACCACCATGATGAGAGATAGAGGGTGTTGGTAAAATACAACGGGAGAGTTGGAGCGCGTACCAAGAATAATTAATTGGTCCATCTAGTATTCGATCAGGACCTGAGAAGTTCGTCACGCCTCCAAACTTTTCCCTTTTTTCTTCCCTTTCTCGTATCTGTTTCTTAGCGGGCTAAAAGCTCTCTCCATATTTTTACATTAATTCATCGCTGTCTCGGCCAGATGTAATCAAGAATAATCCGGTAGGACATCTCCAGAGCGGGATGAGGAAGTTGCAGTCATGGAAACAGGAAAAGAAGTTTTAAAGTCAAAGAAAGCGAGCAGAAATGAGAAATACGAGAAAGAAAAAAGATACCTAAAGGTTGCGGGCACGTAAAACTAAAACATGTGAAGAGGAGGAATTAATTTAGAGTTTATGGAGAAGTTCGTTATTAATTAAAAGTTCCAAAACGCAACCTGAAAGTGGGGTTGATTATGATTTGAGATAGTCTAACGAGCCGAGGAAACCTGAAAATTCTCCTCAATATCTACAATTTCCGTCGCATTTTGGTACAGAATGAAAACGAGGAAAAGAGAGTCGTGAAATCTAAACTTGCAAGTAGAAGTGGTAAATATTTGTGAACAAATTTTCCGATTTGTGGGAATCATATGATATCAAGTAATATAATACAATACCGTATCGTTATAACATTATAATATTTTGTGTCTCTATATTATAAAAAGATCGTCGACACTGTCAGGATTTGAAACCCTCTCTAACTGTCCACCCATTCTCCTTAGTTGACCGCTCAACCTCTCTAAATCTCCAACCGAACTCCCACTGACTGATCTCAAAATATCTCCAACCGCCCCTCTCTTACAGCATTTAACCTCTTTTTCTATCTCTTATCTCTTTTGCAATATTCCTTATTGCCCCCAACCTGTCGTATTGACTCTTTAACATATTTTTTATTCTAACCTCGCATCCTGCCTGCTAGTCTCATTTCCACGTTTGCAAGGATGGTAGGAAATTAGAGGAAATAAAAGAGAAATCGCGATATGGTATTGAGATACGTCTATTGGAAAGGCGTAAATCATCGAAGTGTCAGAGCAGTCAGAGATGCGCGTAGCCGATGATGGCCGAGTGCCAACTTTCACGAAGGCTCACGGCACGTCCGAACGGCTTTGATTCTCGTTTATCTTCGACACAGCTACCAGCTGCTGCACGCTCGTATAACCGACCCACAATTTACATTATAGGTTGCAATTCGCATGGATTCGTGTCAAGCAGATGGCTAACCGACTAAAGAATGTCTCCTGAGAATTTTGGGGCTTCGGAAACAGTGCATCTTTGGTATATTTCCTAAGGTTTGAACTGCGGCTGGATAGCTAAATTTTGATTTTTCTATCATTGCCTATTTATTATTAGTACATGTGCCACAATGTAATATAAAATGACTACTATAGATACTATCAAAACTAAGAAGCCTACTAGGGCTGGTGAAAGGTCTACGATTACTAAGGTCACCAGGACGATTATTACAATTAATAATATTATTATTAATAATTGGGAATACTATTGCTACTGAGATTACTTGGTCTTCGGACTCATGAATGCTATTAGAACTATAATAGTGTTAGTGACGAAAAATACTGTTAATAATAGAGCTAAATTTAGTACTGGTAGAAGTACTGCTTAAACTACATAGGGCTACTTCTGGTACTGTTATCTGACCGGGAAATCGGGTAAACCGGGAAATAACCGAGGATTTTCTTCATCTGGAAAAAACTCAGAATTCGATTCTATGACGGTACTTTTTTCTTCGGATGTAAGTATTATCATATATTTTATTACTTCCATTCTAGCTTTTCAGACGGAAAAATTATATATAGTTTCTACATAGTTTATTCTTCTTTTTATATTATTATATAATATATTTTATATTCATATCTTATATTCATGCTGATGAAATCAAATGAGTGCTGTGTTGACTAATTCGGGAATAGTAGCGGTTAAAAGCGTCAAAAACTAAAACTAACCCCACCATTCGGTTTGGCGCGTTTTTTCAATTTAATAACAGTTAAAACCTCAAAATGGCCAAAAAATGAGATGTGTCATGCTGCTTCTAGGACGACGATATATTACAGTTTATGCCCGAGATCAGTTAAAGCTAGTTTTAACTAGTTAAAACGTGTAATTACTACGATCATTTGTCAAAAGTATTTTTATCTAGTCAAAACACGACATAACTAAGTACTTTTGTAAAAACCCGAAGATTTTTTTAATTCCATCTTATTTCGTGTTTTAACTGAAAATATTAGTTAAAACTAGATTCACCCAGTTGTGCTTTTGTAAGAACTAGGTTTACCTGTAGTAATTTTTCATATTAATTTTTCTTATTAAAAATGCTAGCGACTGGTCACAGAAGAGTGATTGGTCAATCTTCGTGTTTTTACAAAAGGACTTGGTTACTTCGCATTTTCACTGGGTAAAACTAGTTTTAACTGATTTCGGGTGTAAAAGGTAACATACATAATACTTCACACTATATATAAACTATTTATCATTTTTCCGCCTAGGTTTCTAGAAGAATTATAATTTCCAAGATGCGACATGGAATATCTGTAAAGAAATATAACTTTTAGTTCAGGACAAAAAATTTACCCGAACAGTTATAATTTTTACTGTGGGACAGGGAATTTTATAAAAAATAGAGTTTCTGTAAAAAATTAATATTTGACTTGAAACATGGAATATTTTATATGTAATGGGGATTTTTGAAGATTTTTAATTTTTATTTATAAAAAGGGAATTTAAAAAAATAATAATTATACCAAGTTTGAGTTTGTCAGATTAACATTTAGAGTCTGGAACATTTTACTTCGAAATGAGAAATTTTTACATGAAACGGAAATTTTGGAAAATAATTATAATTCTAATTTAGAGGAAGTAAATTTAAAAAAGGCCTGTTTTAGAATTATAATTCTGTTAAAAAATTATCGGTTTTAAATCTTTTGTACTCTTTAAAAGTCACCGAAAAGTTAAGAATTGACCGCGCGGGAATTTAAAATCATCTATCGAATAGACATTCACACTAGTGGAACTATAATTTTTCGGTTTACACTAATGACCACCGCAGCAATTTCTGGTCGGTGTATTGGAACCGTCGGCAATTACGTGGGAAATAGTCGCAGAAGTGCGGTGATCTCGCTCTTCGGCATACTTTTATAATAAACTCAACCTGCATAAGTGCTTTTATAGTGGTTTGCTAATTCTCTTCGTTGATTCGGATATACAGAATGTTCGAGCACAAATGTTAAGCATTCTTTTGACACTCTCTACTCCTTTTAAATTAAGTGCTTTTGTTCAATTAAATGATTTTCAATTATATATTTTTACTCTATTTTGACCAAAATGTATCATTCCTTTAAAACCAAAATGAACATCGCTTTACGTGTTTTAAAAATTTCCCAAAATTACCCCTATTTAGGAGTTGAGAAGCCCACAAAAAATTTAAAAATAGAAATACGACGTAAAATATAATAAATACAAGTAAAATCATTTTTCATGGCATTTCTTCTATAAGATAAACCTTACAAAAGTAAAATCAGGTATTTTCTTGTTTGATAATGGATTGATGTGAAAATAAATTTTATAATTAGTGGTATTTTCTATTTTTTATTTTTTTGGGGCCTTCTTAAGCCCTAAATTAACCCCTACTCTCTAAATCTGAATCAGTCAATATTTACTGATTTTCAGTTTATAGTTACTGATTCAAATAGTGCGACATCGACCACTGAGAATCAGTAGCAGTTCACTATTTGAATCAGTAAATTCTCAGTAAACCTATTTATAAATAGGTCGTCAGCTAGGTCCAAAAAATAAGCTAAAACAGCCTATTTTGGCGTCAACTCTTTACTACAACTCTGAAAGCATTTAATTTTCACTAAAATTAATAAACATTTTTTCAATACCTTTTAAAATTAAATTTTTGTTAACATTTTAAAAATGACGTAAGGTATCAAAGAAAAAGCAAGGAAACATACAAATTTGTCTGTTGTTTACATTTTTTTTCAAATCAGACAAAGTATATTCAAACGAAAATTTTTCTCAGTATTAAGGTGTATCGCGTTAGTCAATAAAACATAAATTGTCTCTTTAATTTAGATCGCAGGCGTGAGAAACTTTAGTTGCGACAACAAAACGACTTGTTTCCTCTAAAATATACAATTTTTTTGTTTATTCAATTAAACTTCTATTGAAATAACTAAAATTTCTTTGGTACTCAAAAAGAACAACTATTTTGGTTGAGTCTGTAGCAACGAAATATTTTTTGTTTTCTTGTTTCAAACAATCATTTTGTTGATTATCATTCGTTAAATATATGGGTGATTGTAAAATTGCAGGCAAACTTTAGCGCCTAAAGTGGCAATCATATTATCATTAGGAATTTCATATTTAATAATCGAATTTTATTGTAACACATTTGAAAAATTTAAAATCCAAAAGGGGTATTTCTACAAATAAAAAATAATAATTAAATTCGTAAATTGAATATGAAAGGCGAATTTAAGGTTAGGAGTTTGTTGAAAAAGAGCGCGAGCCTTCAAAAAATTTAAAAGCTGTAAAGCATGCAAAGGAAATAATTTTTAACATCAAAGATGGTTTATTCTGGCCACGAATAGTTTCCGAATCATATTATATACGGGGAAAACTGTGAGGATTCATTGACTTACTCGCTGTTTTCCTCAAGGAGTCTCTGAATCCTCGCGGATTTTCTTGAGGATATTTTCAATAGATCTTAAAATTTTTAACATTTATAATAATAATACTTTATTACTCAACTGTAACTATAAATGAGGCACTCAGAATGACAACTAGGTATAGCTCACTTAAAATATGCCTCTAAATCATGTTCTTTTCAATTGTTATTGAGGAGTCCATCTCCATGTGGGCTTTACCTAGTTGTCATTCTCTTTGCCTCAATTATTTTACTAGAAAAAAAAGGCACGCAAATGACGATTAAAACGGCAAAAATCGAGAGACAGGCTTAAGGGTTTATACAATGTTATTTATTTTGCTTGAAAAAATTTGCATAAATTAAAGTTTTGTGCAGCTTAAGTTTACAAACTTAGACGTTTTTTAGGCTGTCAAAACTAAGTTAAAAATCAGTATCTCCTTGTACAAAGTGAGGTTGGGACACCTAACACTAATGACGTTTGGGGTGTTCTTATATTAAATTTATGTGAATAAAGTGTAAGATAAAATAATTATTTCAACTTTCACGTTAAAAATATATTTTGTGTTTAAAGAATTATGTGTAATAATTTTACAGTTATTATTTTTTTAGCAATTAATTTGCACATTTAATCATTTTAAAGGAGCGTGCCAAGAGTTCGCAGTGCGAAAAGATGCGAGACTTGGGAGTACTGATTTAGCGTGATGTGAAGATTTGGCAGAATCCTCTTGGTAACATTGTGGTTTGATAAAATGGTCTTTAACCTCAAAAATAAAAGGATCTTCAAGCCACTCTATATGAAAAGGTGTAGAAGCAAGTTGGTTAGAGTAAAAGTTCATCGAAACAGGTTTAATGGCAAGATCCTGTATAATGCAGACCGATCACTGGTTTTCGGTGGTCAGTAAGGATAAAGACCTCGATTGCACGCCTTCATTTACTATGAAACTACCTAAGAGTGCAGCTAATTTCATTAGTCTTTGATGTTTTCTCGATGCCGCGAATGCTTTATAGATCCCCTCTTCCCTTCCCATCAATTTAACACTTTCAACCGCGATTTTAATTCGCTTTTGTTCGAAAATTACGGGGTAAAGTGTTTCTTGATAAAAGGCATTTAAACCTCGATTTACACTGACCAAATTTCACTATTTTCATCCCCATACGAGGAATATTCCGGTAAAAATATCAACGTGTAAATACACGTGAAACTGGTCCGGGAAACTCACTCTCCACTTAGAATTCCGTGTAGAATGTATAAAACTTTATTTTTAAACGTGAAAGTCAATGTAGCAAACACCATAAATTTCCTCTTGGAATCCCACATAAACTGTTTAAAAGTACCATAGTGGTATTGCCACACGAATATTTTCACCTGGAGTCTTATTTGATTTTTCAGCGAGGTAAATACAAAAAGAATAGTAAACTTTTTAATGAGAGCTTGCAAAGGAAACAAGATTGCAACAAAATTGCAAAAAGATTGCGCAACAATGAAAAAAATGGTGAAATTGTAAAAGGAGAATGAGGGAAAATGTTGGCTCGTTTGATTTTCTGATCATCGAGTTCTCTTGCGTAAACGGTAAAAGAGGAATCGTTATTCCGCTCAATTGGTTTCGCGTGACTTCATTCCGTGTTTATGGTGTTTTATTTTTTACAGGGAGAACGGAAAGTTATTAGCGTTTGATCGTACGGCAAAAAATTGGAATAATTATTTATACCATATTGTGTACTTTGTAGGAAAATTAATTCATGTTAATAGTGTTCCTTCTTTGAAGGAAATTTCTTATAGAGGTATTGAGGTGAATTTTATATTTCTAAAGAATATTTTTATGTTCAAAAAATGTTACTCATGACCACGAAACTCATTTTCACAATTTACGATTCTAAAAGAATTTATATTTTTTGTGTTACAGGTGAGTCCAAGTTTTGACTTTACTTTGTCAGAAATTCTTCGTAAGTATAGAATAAATTCCGTTACAGATACATACAAAATCTGTTTATTTTGAATTTGCATAAAATATTGTAATTTTCAAAGTTACTAATGGTTCCGCTTTTGAAAAAATTTCCAATTCATTTTAATATTTAATTACTTTGTTTTATAATCAAATTCTTTGATTTTCATTGCATCAGATTGACAAATTAATTTTTTAGGCCTCTTAATTTTTTCTTGTTGTAGTCACGCAGTTAGTTACGTTGCAATTATATTAAAAAATTTTAATTCTATTTGCTTGCATGTATTTTTGAATTTACAACCCAAATTTAAAAAAAATCGTGTTATTATTTAACAAAACCCTTTTTCCGTGCAAATTACCCCAAAAGTAAATTTACCTCCAACATTGTAAGTTCGCTGCTGGAAAGTAGTAATTTTCACTAGTTAGTGTCATCATTGTACCTTATGTGAGAAGTAAAATATAATAAAAAATTTTTAAATGATCAAATTCTTTAAAAAAATAATTCAGCAGTTAAAAAACAGAATCGATATTATTACTTTCTATTTAACTTTCTGACCACATGCGACCGCTTTTTGCAAGGGTTTTTGAACTTAATATATGCCAGAGATCTTTTCCTTCTTTCCAAGAATCTAAGGTCGACAGGCCAAGGATAGGTAGTTCCTTTAATTGGAGCCTTTCATTCAGTTAGTAATGGTAGGTTGAAATAATTACACTTTACACACTACCAAGAGTATAGATAGTTTGTTTGTAATGCAATATGCAATTAAAAAATATTTCAAAATTCAAGGCTTCATTTTCTTTATCGTAATTAATACGCGGAATTTCCTGTTCGCGTAAAAATGGTATTTTCACTTTCAAAAAAAAACCATAATCATAATGTTGATAAAATCTAGATCAACCAAAGAAAAAAGAATCCTTTAGATTAAATAATAAAAATCTGCCTCCACAGATATTAAAAATGTATAGGTTATTTCCCTTTTTTTTTTGTAAACCAAGAATTTAACTTTTGAGAACGGTAAAAGAACCGAACTCTAGAAAAGGACAAATATGTTTCTGAACAATACTCTAAAACGGCTCATTAGGGACAGATATATGTAAACCGAAAAAAGAGGTAGAAAAAAAGGAGGAGACATCCAAACCACCTCTCTCATACTTCGTTATTCTTTATTCGTCGTTTTTATACTAACAGGATCAACATTTTTCGAGGTCTTTCAGGCGTTCTCTTCAGGCCAATTTTAATGGGAAAGTAATATGGAATATTTATATGTTATGCTAATATAGAAAAACCAGAAATTAATTTGAAGGTAATTATTAAGGAATTATTAACACCGTTTCCATTTTTATCTTCAATATTTATTAGAATTTATTGTATATATTTTTAAAAAAGTCTGCATAAAATTTAAAAATTCAATTAAAATCTTAATCAAGTAGTCTTAAGAATTCATTTGGCAGTTAATCGGATGAAAATTTTAGATGAAATCAAAATCAAGAAAACTTCAATTTATATCTACAATAAAAACTTATCTATTCATATTTTTCTCTAAACTATTGTGAAAAAATGTAATTTCTTCTTTCCAAAAAATATTCTTAATCAAATTAAAAAAAAATTTATTTCTTCAGAATATATCCACTGATTTAAAAAAACACGACTTTCTGGTTCAAGGGTATAACGCATACTGAGACAGAGTCAAGTGGCTACACTAGAGTGGCTCTTATTTACTCTTGGAAAAAAAATTTTGCGATTTTTTTTAATGCTACCCCCCCCCCCGTTTGGTTCCATTATATGTATAAATAATTCATGTAAAATTTGAGCTTAATCGGACTAAGGGAAAGGGTGCTCCTGGGCTCTTGAAAAAAAACCATTAAAAAATCAATTTTGTTTGTTTATTCTGCAAAATATTAATTATATGCAAAAAAGCTTGATACGGAAGTTGTAGATCTATTAAAAATGCATATATTTTTATCTACAAGTTTTTCTTCTATGACTGTTTTCGAAAAAAATGCGAAAAAGTATGCCACGAATAAAGCTGCTCCAAGTACTCTACTATCGGCGAGAAAATGATAGGCATCTGCCTTTGAAGCCTCACAGTTCAGCCAAAAAAAATCGTAGTGCAATA
>JAAAKG020198319.1:0-23839 GCA_010014905.2 Druon quercuslanigerum | reverse complement strand
CCTCACACTACTCCCCTCCCTACCGAGTGAGTAACGCCTACCCCGAAAGGGAAACGGCTTAATGGTGTAATAATAATAATAATATCTCCAATTGCTAGATCCTTTTTAAATTTTTATAATAACCTTAGCATTTTTAAAATAATGGAATATTATAGTATACTTAGTTTATTTAGTGTGAATTTGTTGAATGATTTAAAATTTGTGTTAGAAAGCGTGAAAGTATAATTTTTGAGAAACTTCGCTAACATCAAAATTATTGGTCTCAGTACTATTTAGATTTTGCTGCTTGCACTGTTCAATTCTTAATTGTTTAGTTTTAATTGATTGAATTCGAAAATTTTGAAAATTAAAGTAACTGCGAATTTTGCTTTGAATCAAAAGCGCCTTTAATTAGCCGTTTCAACTTTAAATTCTTCTTTGAAACATAAACTATTTTTAATCAACTTCAACTGTTACAAAAGGACAGTTGGGTTTTTTAATGAATTCACGTTGATATCATCAAATTTCACAGTCTCTCGAAGAATTCCTTTGACGCAGTACTTTTACTGTTTCGTCACTTTGACGAACGTTTCTTTTTTGCATATTTTTTTCAGCACTGAAGCGTGGATCGGGTGCAGCACATAGTTCACCAAACCGTTTGAAACGATTCACTCTACGCACGTGCGTGTGTATTATGCTCTCGTCAGAACAGGCAGCCCTTTGTGTTCACGCTTGGAAAATCTGTTTCGCGGGATCATTCGAACGATACGCGGGCAAGGTGCGAGGTTACGTCGGATACACCGATGAAAGAGAAGCGTTCATGAGTACTGATTGGTGTGAATAGACAACTCGTTAAAAGTGATTAAGTAGCCTGGCCAGCCGCTAATTACTCTTTTGAAAAAAGCTTATGAAGTACTGATTATAGAATTAATAACAATTTTATAACTTGCAGTAGAGTAAGGGTAAATAAATCCAGACAACTAACAGACAAAACCCAGAGCAAAAGTGAACTCTGTCTTCGTCTCTCTTCAAGATATTTTGCCTCTCGATCGACCAAGGTTCATCAATGTTTTGAGTATAGAATTCATGTCTATACCTATTTCTGAATTTTCTTGAATTCGTTTAAAATCTTTTAGGGTGTTTACGAAGATCCCAAAAAAGTGCTCATAGATTTCAACTGTATTTTTAAATATCCCAGAAATTTTCAAGAGCTTTAACAAGGTTCGAGGGATGTCAAAGAATTTGGAATAATTTAGGTTATTTTAAAGGATTCTAAGGAATTTTTCAGATTCCAATAATTTGAAAGGATATCATAAGATTCTAAAGATTTTAGGATACTTTTAAAACTTCCAAGGAATTTTCAATAAATTTAAAAAGTTTCTAAGGATTTCGAAAGATTTCATAAGGTTTGAAATATTTTAGAGTATTGCGAGAGAAAATATTTCTAGAAATTTTTAATAGGTTTCAATAGTTTGAAGGTAATCCAAAGGATTGTGAAGATTCTGAGGTGTTTTTTCAACTTGCATAAAATTTCAAAGAGAAAAAGTTTGAAAGGATTTACAAAATTTTTATTTTATTTTAATCATTTAACGCAATTTCAAAGGATTTTAAATATTTACGGATATTTTGACAGATTTCAAGATATTTTCAAGAGATTTTGAAAAATTTAAAGGGATTTGAAAGTTTTTAAATACAGCTATAAACAACTTCGTAAAATTTTAAAAGGTATGCAACGATTTTATAAGACCAATAAGTATTTAGGATATTTTAAAAGAATCCATTATTTTACATATATTCTTTTGAAGTCTTTGGAATTCTCTCGAATTCGTTTCATTCACTTGAATTCGTCTAAATTCACTCAACTCAATTGATTTTTAAAAAATATTTCTTAGTTCTTGTTCAATTCATATTGATGTGTTTAAAAATACACCTTAAATTCTTAAGACATTTCATCAAATTCTTCTAAATTGCCTTGCATTTTTCTACACTACTTTCAAATTTACTAAACGCTATGAATTCTTTCACATTTTTTCATTCACTTAGAATTTTTCTACTTAAACTTGAATTTTTATGATTTTATTGAATTTCTCTCACTTTCCATAAACTACTCTAAATTCAGTCGAATTTCAGTGAAGTCAATGGAAATTTTTTGATTAAAAAAAATTCCCATTCATTTGAACTGTTTGGAATTTAACTGGAATTGTTTTTAAGTTTTCTAAATCGAATTCACTTGAACCCTTTTTCAATTCAAAAGACATTACTTACATTATTAATGCGCATTAGTAACTTTTAGTAATTTTAATATATTTGTTCAATTTATAAGATTGTATATTAAAAATATGACATCTGGAAAATAAAGTTTCGAGGCCACCCTGGCTTATGTTTCTAAAGATCTTTCTCGAGTTTTAGAAGATTTCGTTGATGCTTGAAAAAGTGAGAATAATGAATGGCTTGATTTGGGAAACGATAAAAACTTGTCAATATATGTACCCAATTGCTTTTCCATTAAGGCAGTGCAATGTGAGCAGTTCCGGAAATGAGTTCGAGCTCGAGTAAATTAGTTTTCGGTAAAGTGATTAGAGTCCCAGTGTCCCAGTATCAGCCGCAGCGGAACAATAATTTTAGTGATACCACAAGTTTCGATAAACAAGCGCTGAAACTGACACGTAAACACAGATGAACCTCCGAATGACCCAGGCGGAAGCCGCACGTTTGGTATGCCAATCAGAGCCGACCCGAATTATATAATCGGGCACATAAGCAAAGGCAAAACACAGTCGAATTCGAAACGCTCCAAAGAGAGACAAAGAGAGAGAAAGAGAGAGAAAGAGAGAAGAGAGAGAGTGTTTGAGAGAGGAGGAGAGGCAAAACGAGCTCCCAGCTAACATCTCATCGTATAACCAGACTCGCCGATTTGGTTACGGCGAATCGCTTTATCGAGTTAAGTCTATACGGTGCGAGCAACCTAGTCAGGGGCGCGCATTAGTCAACGGACTTTATTACGTTATGTTGTTAGTCTGCAATATTTCAAAGCGTAATGCGTAACCTCGTTCCCTCTCACTTCGACCAACTGTCCCTACTAACTAATTCGGCAATTCCCTTCCGACACTGTCAAATAACTAAGTAGCAAATGAAAATTATGTAATGGATCCCGGATTTGTTCTAAAAATGATGGTCGATGTGGTGTTTCTAGAATTGAGAAACACCGTCCCGTAAAATGTATGCTTTTTTTTATAACAGTTTTTTTACTGCTGGGTGAATACTGAACCGCTTAGACATAATGTAAACTATAAGAGGTTTTATATCATTGAGGGAAATAGACTGATGATATTAAAGAATGTGATAGCTGATAGCATACGTTTTTCGGCATACTGATAGAAATCTTTGGAAATATCCGACACATTTAGGACCCTAAGGTAACTAAAATGTACAAAGTTAGGTTGTTGAAAACGAAATTCAGTAACTATTATAATGAATTTACTAAATTTGTACTAATATTTAAAAACAGTATCTAAAAATTACAAGTAGATTCCTAAAATTCTTTAATGGGAACAGAATTTTAAGGTATCGTGACCGAAAGGAGTGCGCAGTTCGCAATTGCGCACTTTTCGCCTTTCGATCTCGTTCGATGCGGACAAAACATGGTGGCTGTGATAATGGGCGGCATTGCACTGTAAAAGGTTGTGTTGAATTATAACGATGCAGTAAACCTACTTTTTCCAATACTGAATGACCTCAAACGTGAAAAAGGTTCGAAATTTGCACGAGAAGAAGAAACGGAAAAAAGTGTTGACATCGCGAGTAAAAGCAACGACCTAGAAGCGTGGTTGATGAGCGAATTATCTTTGCAATAAAATAGTTGCAAGGTACTCCGAGCACCTGCCTCGTAAATGAACTTCTAAGAAGATACATCAGGGCCGTGAATGACTAGTAGTAGCTTGGTATAATTATAATTAATCCAGGATTTAATGGAAAAGTGAATCCGCTGTTTACGTCAAATGGCAACCTCTTGGCTAGATAGGTTATATCTGTAATTCTACGTAAATGACTACGTATGTATATAGCTTATCTAATATACTCACTGAGTATTACTGAGTATTACTCAGTGAATCAAATGTGTTTCTATTATCAACTGCGAGATTTGTAAGATTAGGAACAACTATACTATTGTCGGAAATTTTATGTACGACTGGTACATAGTACTGATAAAAATAACTCTGAATTGTGAAACGGCGTTATCAAGAACTTCTCAAAGTTTTTCTCCGATTTCTACTGATGACATTTTTCGCAGAATTGTAGCCAAAATCTGAAGTTCATACCACAGTGTTGTATTATTATTACACCATTAAGCCGTTTCCCTTTCGGGGTAGGCATGACTCACTTGGTGGGAAAGGAAGTAGTGTGAGCAAGGGGTTCTAGAATTTTTAGATTGATCTAGAATTCTCATATTATTTATTTAAATAACACGGTAGTTCCGCAACACTGCTCCGACCCAGGTTGCTGATCAATCTCTCTAGCAATCGCCCCAAGTAAAGATCCTTACAAAGTCTTCATGTTAGGTTCCCCACTTGGGTCCATTAGTACCTAAAGTCTTTTGTTTCAGGCGTCAATCACTCTGCTGACACTGTTTTTATTAACTATTTCCCGCATTACTTTTCTGTCCTGGCATACTTATCTAGCTCCTTTACCGTGCATGCATTTTTTCATGCAGTCTCTCGTGTTTCTATGTCTTCTTATGTCTCTTCTAACTAGAGTCTCATTTATACATTCCAACCATTCTTTCCGCGGTCTGCCTTTGGGCACGCTGCCAGTTACTTAAACTTGATACACTTGTTTCGTTAGTCGTTCATCATTCATTCTTTCAACATTCCCGAAATATCTTAACCGATTTCTTTTACATGTGTCAACTAATGTCTCTTCTGCACTATATAATTTTGATTAATTTTAAAGTTTAGTAAGAAATAAATGTTTAGAATTCTCGATTAAGCCGCATTGTAAGTCTTGTTTCTAATAATTTTAAATTTCACCGCTTCGAACGGTTTATCTGAAAATGTAACAGTTACAAGATTAATGAGGTTACAACTTTCTGATACAGTGCTAATATTAAATTTTCCTGAAATCACTTTAGGGCGAGATATCTTTTTCTCATTTACCAATTCCTGCATGGGTATACGTCGGCATTTGTTTATTCTGGTTTTCAGAACATGAAGTATACATTGACTCGAGAATCAAAAAAAAAACTCTGAAAAGTGTGATTAATACGTAACGTGGTGTGTACACTGTAGATCACTTATTCCAATATAAGAGGGAAAAAGCGAAAACTCTGGGACCTAACAAAAAATAGAAGAAATCAACGAGGTTGACATGTTACGTTTTTCATGCTCCATGTTCTTCCACGCACACACAACCTGGAATGAGAAAACTGAAAATTAGGTAAACAGACTTATTTTTCCTGCGAAGAACACGCAGTGCTGCAAAGCATCAAAATTTAAACGAATAGCGTTGTCTAAATGATGAAATATCATTCTGGGATTTACTGAATTTTGGTGGAAATGGTTCTTATTTAGATCTAAAAATGCGTTTGCTTTTTATTTTTTGAGAATGAACCATAACACAGGAGTCACTTTACGTCCCCCTCTTTACCCAATCCCCTGTTTCCATCCTTAAATTTGAAAAATCCCCTACCTAAACACCTAAAATCGAGAATTTGGATTCTATTTTTCCCTTCTGTATTTTTTTTTTTGTTGACAAAAGTTCAATTCATTTGTTAAGAGTCATCAACAGAACAGTTAAATTTTCAGTTAAAAGAGTGAATTATGAGCAAAATAGTTATAAATTTTGAACCAAAGATATGAATTGCTACAAAGTAGTTCAACTGTGATCTACCTCTTTGTGATCTCTGATAACATTTTGAGAAGACGAGCATTTAAAGTGTAAAAATATTATGATATAATTGAAACAGAGGTACAAGTTTCGTCTACTGTCAAGTCGATAAAATAATTTTAAGTTATCTCAATGTCGAAGCGAAGGACTTGAAACTGTCTTATAACTTATATCTTAATATATTTCACTCTTCTCCTTTCCGTCCTCTCCCAGTTAATGGCGATCTTTGAATCCTCCTTCGAATATGCTTCGCAATAAACTTTAGTGGGATTGTGCGCTCCTAAGTCGTATTAGTCTGAACTTAGTTTCAGTTCTAACTCAGAAAAGCGAAAGCAGAGGGAAACCACTAGAGAGTTTGTGAACCACTCGAGAGGCGTCTCTTTGACTTAACTTTTCTGAGTTTGGATTAGGAAAGCAAAGGCATAACTAAATATTCTCTAATATCAATAAAATCCGATATTAATAAGTTTCCTAAAATTTTCGAACTCTGCTAAAAGTAAGCAGATGGTGCAAAAAGGAATGACTAAATAACTTACGGGTCGTCCATAAATTACGTTTACCATTAATGGAGGGGGGGGGGGGGGTGTCGCATGGAAAGATGGCTTCAGACTCTTTTCTCGATTCCCGACTTCACCTATTTTTTAATGAATTCCTCACTTTATCCCTATTTAAAGATAATTCCACTTTTTCTGTTTTTCGCTTAAATGCGAATTTATTTGATAAAACTCAATAAGAAAATGGGACAATTATAAGTTATAAGTTCATTCTTTTTGGTTCAGAAGTCCACTATTCTATCTCGTTTTCTTAAAAAGTTTGCAATTATTTTGTTGGTAATTTGTTTAATTTTTGGTTACAAATTATTTTTTAAAACTGAGAATTCATCTATTTTCGTAGAATTTTCCTCCTTTTGGATGGAAAATTCATCTTTTTTGGTAGAAAGAGTATCTTTTTTGGGTGAAAGTGCATCTTTCTTTGGTGGAAAATGCATTTCATCTATTTTGCTGTAAACGGTTGTAAATTCATCTTTTTTGAAAGAAAAAATTTATCATTTGTATTTTTTCTTGTTCAAAATTTAAATTTTTGGTGAAAAAATCATGTATCTTTTTAAAATTCTTTTTTTTTATAATTAATTCAAATATATGTTTCAAATATTTATTTATAAATTTAACTATTTCGTAGAAAATATTAGCATCTTTCTTAAATTAATATGAAACATAATATCTTCGGGTTGAAAACTCTGCTGTTTGTAGATATTTCGTCTTTTTTATTTCATATTCAATAATTTGGTTGAAAATTTATGTATTTTATTGAAAATAATGTATTTGATTGAAAATTCGTTTTTATTTATTTGTTGAAAATGCATTTTTTCCTGAAAATTCAACTCTTTTGTTGATAATATGTGTAGTTTGTTCAAAGTTTGTCTTGTTGGCTAGAAAATAATTTTGTTTTTTGAAAATTAATCCTTTTAGGGTAAAATTGAACGTTTTTCATTAAAAATTCAACTTTTTAGCTTCAAAACTTAACTGTTTCGCTGAAAATTCATCTTTCTGTGTAGAAAATTAATCTTCTTTGTTACAAATTCACGAGGGGTTGACAACTCGACTGAAAAGTGTACACTTACTTCTGACTTCAAGATAATTCAAGATAATTCAGGATATTTCAGATACTTCAAGATATTTAAAATACTTCAGGATACTTCAGAATACTTCAGAATATTTCAAGATAATTCAAGATATTTCAAGGTACTTCAGAATAATTCAATCTACTTCGGGATAATTCACATACTTCAGGATATTTCATGTACTTTAAGATACTTCAAGATATTTCAAGGTACTTCAGAATGATTCAATGTACTTCAGGATAATTCACATACTTCAAGATACTTCACATACTTCTGGATATTTCACCTACTTCAAGATACTTCAAGATATTTCAAATACTTCAGGATACTTTAGAATATTTCAAGATAATTCAAGATATTTCAGAATAATTCAATGTACTTCAGAATAATTCAATGTACTTCAGGATACTTCATATACTTCATATACTTCAAGATATTTCACGTACTTCAAGATACTTCAGGATAATTCAGCAAAAGTGTACACCATACTTCACGAGTTGTCAACCCCTCGAAAATTCATCTCTTTCGTTGAGGATTTAATTATTTTGTTAAAAATTCGCTTTTTTCGTTGAATTCAACCCCTTAAAGATTTTTTGTTATTGTAAAATAAGTTTTGAAACTAAACATTTAAATATTACCGGTTTTGTTGAAAGCTGATCTTTCCTAGTGCAAAATTCAACTATTGGGTGAAAAATTCAAATGTATTTTGTTGTTAAAAATTCATCTCGCGGTAGAAAATTAATCTTTTTGGTCGAGAATTTATTATTTTAGTGTAACATTTCAGCGTTTTGGTTAAAAATGTAACTGTTTTTTTTTTTAATTAGGACATTAAAATTAAAAGTGCAACTGTGTTTGGTTGAATTTTAATCTCTTTTGTTTAAAAATGCCAATGAAAATGCATCATTTTTGGTTAAGGTACTATTTGATTAAAAGCAACTGAACGTACGAGAAATACGAAAAAAAATGTACATTAAAGAAACAATTTAACGTACTTTATGGACGCCCCCTTAAAGACTCGGTGCTAAATTCTCTTAAATCGAATATTTATAAGTGAATAATGTGTGAAGATGAATAAGAGATAATTAAATCTATGACTTGAGACATAACAATTTGCGATATTCGCAATTGAGCGTGTGTCTTCGGATAGTTTATAGGGTGCAATATGAAAATAAAATTTAAATTGGACTTTATTAAACTGTTGAAGAGATATTTCGAACGATTTGAACATGAAGCGATGCGTCTTGTATTTCGTGGAAGGCGTAGGACGTAATCTTGTCGAGAAAACGCAATTTCTGTCTGGGTAATAGTGTTTAATGTCCCTTGCGCCATTCGCACTGAGATTAATTCTGGTTTTATGACACATGACGCCGTAAGAATGAACTCACGTCTGCTGCAGGACATTCTCAGTCAACGCTCTTTCCAAAGAGATTTTGGTACGTGTTGGATTAATCGTATCCGCAAACACTAAACCTTAACGAGAGCAGTGTGAAGTGATGCCGATTTCAGATAAGAAACTTTCAACACTGAGACTTTGCGCAACTACCTATTAGTTAGATATATTGAATGGTGAAAAATAAGCCCAAAGATGTAATTACACTCAATTCGTGAGAGACGCACCCTGAGCCTATGCTATTTCTAGAACTTGATGAGACCTAGGAATTTGTTGATGCGGGGATCAGGACACCGAAAAGGTGACGGTCCTCAGTGATGAGTGACAAACATCATGAGGTTTGCACTCTTAGCGCGTTAATAACATTGCATCAGGTTGCGCCATGCGTCCATATCGCTTCAGAAAGGGTTTATGTGGCCCAATTTTTTTAGCTCACTTTTTAATCAAACTGGACCCTAAAACTGGAGCAGAAAATATGTGAAAATTGTTTACGGTTTCATTCCTAAAAGGGAGAGGGGTTCTGGAGGGGGCCGATAATTCGTTACAGAATTTAAGTACGGCCCTTCAGGTCAAAAAATTCGCGATACCATTCCAATATTGACCCAATCAATTTCAAATGTTGTAGCCGACAAGTAACATGTTCAGGATTGGCTTACCAATGAATTATGTTTTTGTACGTGCCAAGTAAGGAGACGCGTTTAATTTTAAATTCACGTAGCGACAGTATTACGCTGCTTAAAAATGTAAATGCTTATGCATTATAAATTAATAAATTCATTACAAAACAGTTTTCATGAGAAGAACGACAATCATGCAAAAAAACCGAGTTATTTATTTGTAAAAAGCATTAAAATTTTTATTTCTTGCATAATTAAAAAATATTAGAAGGTATTTAATATTTGAATAAAATTATGAAAAAAAAAAACAAAAAGTACACTACCGAGCACTTTCTTGTTAGACTTATTTTTTCAAAAATTGTATACTTTTTTTCCAAAGAACGTTATTAAAAACCGAAGTTAAATTCCGCTCTTTCATATTTGTTGCAATTTACTTCTAACTGCAACTGATAAAACATTATACAATTAGACATAATATAAAACTTAAAATTAAACATGATAAGTGAAAACTGTCATCCAGGAATGTAAAGGTAAAATAAATATTTCCCGTACCAATATTAAAATTTACATTTCAATTTGGAGTCCATCGAATTAAAAAAGAAGATAGTTTAAAATTATTTACGCATAACATTCTAATGCTTAAAGCTTCTTGTTCTTTAAAAATCAATTCTTTTCCATCAATATTTTTTTCGTACTTCTTTAATCTTGTAAACAATTTCTCAGATATTAATAATTTTCTGTTAAAGTTTTGTCCCTCTTAATATTTTCAAGGGGGCAAAAATTTAATTTTGAGCAATTTTTTTCGCGAAAAAACGAAGGTCCGCTCCTGAAAATTTCAAACAAAAATAGATCGCTGCTTTCTTATTTTGTATTCCTTCTTTGTTTTCTCCTAGTTTTGGAAGGAGAAAAACATTAAAATCTCAAAAATTTCAAAAATGTTTTATTTTTCTTTTTTCTTAATTTTAATCACTTCACCACTGCTTTAAAAGTAAAATGAGTAAAAAATTGTAAACAACATAAAAATGTCGCTATAATGCCATATGTGAGCATTATTTATTAAATAAATGTTTTACAAATAATTTTATTTGAGAAAAGTAATATTTCTTTGTTTTAAAGAAAGTAGACTTATTTCCGAGGGTTGCTACAGAGCCTGAGAAATCTGAGATTTTATCAATTTTCCAGACTAGTTTACTGACGGGTTGTTATGGGTTACGTACGTCTGGTTACTCGGAGAACAAAAATATCGTGCACACATTAAAAAATATTATTTTCCGTTATTTAATTTTTAATTCAGTCCTAAAAATTGATATTTTCAAACAAAGCTTTTCCAAATCAAGGTTTTCAATCAGAAAACCTTAGCGCTAAAAAGCTTGTGGAATATTCCACACTGAAACGTTAAAAATTGACCAAGTTCAATCGAGTAGAAATTCTAAATTAAAATCCATAATAAAAAGATTAATTTTAGATTAGAATTATTTAATATATTTATTGAAGAATTTGAGGTTTACAAATAGTTGAGTTTGCAAGATTTATGTTTTAAAAATAGTTAAAATTACAAATCCTTCGCAATTTAAAAACAAGAATTTCGAAGAGAAAAGGTGGAATAGAAAATCGAGATTTTTTATTTTTCAAGCAATTCAATAAACAGAAAACCTGAATTTATAATAACTAAAAGAAAATTGAAGTATTAGAGAATTAAACTTACATTTGAAAGCCTCAAAGTCAAGGTTTTAAAATATTATATTTTTATCTTTGAAAAAATCCAAATAACACAGTGCAATTAATAAAAAATAGGTCTAGAAAACAGTAAAACATAATAGCTGATCTAATTATTATTAGTTCAATGTTTATTTGTAGTCATACATGAACAATTCCATATAAAATCATCTATGGAATGTCAGCCGTTTTTAGTAATTTCGGTGAAAATTCTAGTATCCGTTCTCTTATAGGCGTTGAAAGAAAAACTTCAAAATACTTTTTGATAAAACTAAAAAACGTAGGAGATATTCAAAATTGAAAATTTTGGCCCTTTTTTCTTAAACTTTAACGGGGCATGGTGTACCCAGGCGCGAGAGTTTGAATTCAGGAATTCGTGCATACGATTAAATAGTCCTCTACTGTTCGTCGATTGTTTACATGGTTTTTCACATTGTGTGCATCGTTTTGGCGTACTCCTTTAATTATTTCTTGAAAACTAAGTGAAAGCTAACTATTAATAATATAAGAGTGGTTTAAAAAAATAATACTTGGGTTTTTTTTTAACGCCTTATAGGACGGATACTATTATTTTCATGAAAATGACTAACAGTTGCTAAAACTCTTCGGAGGATTTAACACGGAGGTGCTCACATGAAAAAACGTGATATATCTCATGATAACTTCTCTTGCAATCAATGAATGACAATTATTCTCTTAGTGAGCAAAAAGTAAATACAAGCGAGGCCCTCGAAGATGGGCCCATAACGTGTTTAGCCAATCGCGAAGCCAACTTTTTTGCCATGAAATTGTGTCTCCTCTGGACTTAATCGGTTGCTGTAGCAAGTTCTTCATTTGCAATACATTACACGTGCGGAGATACTAATGGCTACTCGAGAAATGCATGCCAAAGATGAAAAGATAAGTACATAGGATGATTTATCTCACTCGTGTGTAGCAGCGATTATTGCTGAGCGAGCGAGCGACTCAGGCAGGTAGATTGCTCTGATCGTTAATTGAGTGGAATTCGTTAACAGAGAAAAAACTGGTTTCTTCAGTATCTTTCGAACGAATCGATCTTTGAAAAATGAAAGTGACATACGACCTTTCTAGGATCAAGACAGCAATGGCGCTGCCGACAGGTGTGAACTCCTCCGACCCAGCTCTTGGAGCGATAGTAACGTCTTTTTAATTTGAAATCGGGCCGAATATATTTCGAACATAGAGACATCCAGCCTCTTTACAGGGGTCCAAAGGTCCCCGCGAGACCTGGTGTCTGTGCCATTATATCCCTCACAGCGGGATCTTTAGGATCTTACCTTGCAACTTTGAATGCAGGGTGTCAAGGAATTTACTCTGAATCCAAAAGTTATAACGAGGTGCTGATGGATCGCCTTTCAAACCAGTTGGCGTTAGGGCCATTCTAGCGTATTTATTTCTTCACGTGCCAGAAAGAGGGCTTTTCTAAGCTAGGACAATATTGTTACGCCAACTACACTTGTGTGTACTATTATGACCGAGTGGTAGGTGGTAAGCTTAAAAAAATAAAGAGATTTTTGGGGTGCTTTTAGATATTTAGAAATCCGTAAGCAGTTGTGAAAGAAATGTGGTTTCGAAGTATATAGCTAGAATTTATGTATGTAACTCGCTAATGCAACTGTTTTTCACTTTGCCTTCAAGCATATTTTCAAACTTCTTCGCTAGACTATCTGAAACAAAACATAAGACATATCAAAAATCGAGATTTCAAAAGATTTTAACTAATATCAAGTGTTTGAAAGGATTGTGTAGGGTGATAACCTACAATTCATCGACTACATTCGTAAGTATAATCAAAGTGCCAACGTACGGATGTAATTATCATCACAATTAAAAAGTTAAATTACCAGCTTTTCTAAGAGTTGATCAATATATATACATACATGTGTATATTAAATTTACCACGTAGCATCTTCATAACTGTTTCATAGACTGAGTTCTTAGATCGGTTCTTAGTTATACTATACACATCTATAGTAAATTTATATTAAAATGGCAAAAAATTCTTATAGTGTACTCCTGAAAATTAATAATAAAAGTATTTATCGATATTCACGCTAATAAAATGATAGCTTTCCACTCTTGCGGAAAAAGTGCTGGCAGATCAAATTAGAGAAAATGTATATTTTTAGAGGTGTTCAAAGTTCGAACCCACTCAAATATTAATTACAAAAGGTTGCACATTTTTCCCCTTAGTGCATTTTCATGTGCGGAAATATCTCTGTACTGAAGGAGGATTAACCGATTTTTTGGGCTTTCATCAAAATCCTTCTTCTACTATAAAATTCATTTTTATCTAATGTCTACACTTTGCCCTTTGTAGGCATTTCATGTTTTTATCGGGATTTGGACTGAAATACTGGTAATTTATATTTTTTCTACTTATTTGTAAAAGACTGGATATATTTTTACCTGTTTTTAAAGCATTCCTCCTGCTTACCTCTCTTTTGAAGAAACCGCTTTTCTCCTGTACCGAAAAACAATTTTAAGATGAAAATAAAGTTCTCAGTAGTAATATTAAAAATTAAAGCATTTGAAATGCAAAAATGCGTTTCTTAACTTTTAACAAATTTTTTTGGTTTAAAACAACTAAAAATACCTTCAATTTTTTGCTCTTGCAAAACAATAGTACCAACATCTGAAAGTTTTAAACATATGCCTTTACAAACTGAACGCATGAGGCTAAGGTCACTTTTCAAAAAACAGCAATAAACATAATGTGTTTGGTTAAAATAACGAAAATTACCTTCAAATTTGTCTTCATTTACAAGACAATAGTACCAACAATAGGAAGTTTTAAACATGCCTTTAAAAACTGAAATCATGATGCTACGGTCTCTTTATCAAAAAACACATAATGATATTACAGAAAAATACTGAAAATCAAATCAACGAAACCAAAATATATTTTTTTAAAAGTACATTTGTTTCTGAAATAGCTGTATTCCGGATTTATGGAATTTTACATCTTTGAATATATGCGCTGTGTGACTTCGTGAGTTTCAAGTACCTATCTTACAAATTGTTAGTAAGAAAAAAAATTGGTTAGTATGCAAATTGGAAAAGTATAAAAATGTTCAAACCTTTATATTTGTAACTTAACTGTGAAATCAATTATAAATATCAAACGTCCATCAGAATCAATTATATTTTATAGCTTTATCTTAAGCATTTGACCCATTAATAATAATAGGGTTAAAATAAGTTTGCTGCAAATCCCTATTTTAAAGATTTTGTCAATATCATTGGTTCGTTTTTAACGATATTTGTGGCCATCAAGGATAAATATTGTATTGGTTTAGCTGAACATTTTTTCCTTGCAGTACCTAATATTATTTATATTTCATACAGTGCCAAGCTTTGTTGTTTGAAGCTGATTTAAAAAACTGAAAATAATGAATTTGCCTTTTCTAGTGCCATTTAGAATGTTTTCTCTCTGAGAAATCTGTAGAACTATCTATTCCATCGAGTTATTTAGCCATAAACACAGAAAGCAGGCAGGATTCAGAAATCGATACTCCCCTTTCTTTTATTTCTTTATTTTTTATTTTCATGGAATTACTTGGGGTTGAAAAATGTACATTTCCCTTGCAGTTCTATTACAAGGGGTTCGTATTTTCGGAATAAGGATCAATTCCTGTGAATGGAAACTGCACTGGTGGTTAAAGTCAAACGAGTTATACGACAGTGGTGAAAATGATTTTGCCACTCGTGGAATCCCTTGCGAAGTAGGCTACGTATTTGATATTAAAACTCGAAGAGAAAAAATAAAGAAGTTTTTAAGTTAGAGAAATGGCTTCCCTCATTGCCGAGTGTAATGGAGTAACACAATTTTACGGCGAAACAGCCGTGTAAACTGTCTACAAGTGCGGAGGTTGGACGTTTTTATGAGTTCCACGGGGAGAACCTTCAACACGGGGGATACCGCGAATTCAGCTCGAAGCCGACATCGTGTATGTACAGGGTGCTCAAAAGTTTCACTGTTTCGCGGAAAAAAGTCGAGCATAGAAAGTATTATCCGAGAAAATATTACCCGACCCGCCACGTTTCGCATACAATCTCATTGCGCATTCAGAAAAAAAGGAAGACGTACTCCCTACAATATTCTTCCCTTTGCCTGTGTATATACACGAAAGTCTCCGTTCAACGCTGATGAATTCTCGCTATTGCTTTTGCACTGTAAAACATTCTGAAAGAGTCGGAATCTGGGAAATTGAAAACCTAGATTTTCCTCTTCCGAGAGTTATACCACGCTTACTGCTTTACGACTTACGACGAATTTGTAACATTTACGCTTCGCTTCTATACGAGTACTATTCGCACGAACTAAGTCAAAAACTCTTGTTTCCTTTGTGATTCCTTGTTTTCAGGAATCTGAGTAGGGTGCTTACTTTTTATTAGTTTCCGAATAATCTACTTTAATCACTTGGCTCAACTTATTTTCTAGTGAGCTATTTTATGAGCAATAAGAGGGAAATTTCAATATTAGGAGTAGGAATTCAAGAGTTTTTTCCAGCTTAGAACAAATACATTTAAACAAAATGCTGAAAGTCGCTGCACCTTAAAGTTGGTTATAAAGTTAATAGCAGCCATTTTTTTGTGTGCCTAAGTGTTCAAGACAGACAGAAAATCTTTTAAGAATTTAAAACTTGAAATAAATAAAAGATCATCCAGACAATCACAGGTCAGTCAACGGTAAGAATGAAATTATTTAATTTACTACCCTTTTTAATTCATGATTTTACAAACTTAACAGTGTTATCACGAATATCCGTCTTTTTGAATGAAAAAAATCGTATTTTTTGTAGAATTCATCATTTTAGATAAAAATTCAACTTTTGTCTAGAAAATTATTTTTGTTTTGTTTGAAAATTCATCTCTTTAGTTAACTGTTTATTCTTTTTTGGTAAAAAATGTAACTCTTTGGTTGAAAACTCTTGTATTTGGTTGAAATTTCGTATTTTTGGTTGAACGTTAATTTTGCTTGAAAATTCCAAAAATTTGGTTGAAATTTTTCTCTGTTGTTTTCAAAATGTTTTCTGGTTGAAAAATTAATCTTATTTGTTTGAGGATTCAACTCTGTTGATAAATATTCGTCCTTTTTAATTGAATTAAATTAGTTAATAATTCTTCTTTTTTTGCTGGATGTTAATTTTTTAAACTGACAATTTATCTGTTTTATTTTTTGTCGAAATATAACCGTTTTGTTGAACATTCGCCTTTTTGGATAGAAAATACAATTTTTGGAAGAAAATTCATCCTTGGTAAAAACTTATTTTGCTTAATTAAAAATGAGCTTTTTGTTGAAAAGTCAACTGCCTTCTTAAAAAATTCCTCTTTTTGGCTACGACTAATTGGTTATAAATTCTTTTTTGTAGGTAGCAAATTCAACTATTTGAATAAAAATGCAACTATTTTCTTTATGCCTAATTATTTTTTGAAATTTAAAATTCACCTTTTTTGTTCTAAATTAACTTTTGTATTGAAAACTCCACTATCTGCTAAAAAATTCGTATTTTGTCTTTAAAACTTATCTTTCTCGTTGAAAATTTGCCTTTTTGTTTAAAAATGCATTTCTTTTGATACAAACTCTTGTCTGTTTGATAATTCAACTACTTTCTTGAAAATAAAATATAATTGCAATTGGAATTTTACAAATTTAAAGCGTTTCATTTTAAATTCAATAGAGTAAAATCTGTAAAGCCTGTAAAGTCTGAATTTACCCATCCCACCAATATAATTAATTTTAATGACTCCTCAATTTGTATACATTACCAACTAGTTTTACGACTGAAGTGTATATGACACCGCTATTTACATTCTATGCAGCAAAGTGTGCAGCATCGGTGTCACGAGGGCTTGATTACTTTAATGAACTGTCTTTTTTAAATATGAAAATATGGACTACCTTAGATATTCATTTGCTGGGTTTGCAAAAAAAAATTGCTTCCATTTCTCGTACAAAGAGCTTTTAAAGTGCCAGCACGAACCCTCGCGGTCTTCTGCGTGCGTGCTATCTAGAAAGCAGCATTCCAAGTCCTGTAAACATTTTTTATAGGCCTATTGTGAATGGGCGTTAAATGGCGAATTCATATTACACTAGGGAAAATTTCGAATGACATGTACCCTCTCCAGAGAGCGCCCTACAAGATCATAATCGCCCCACCGAATCTCTTTTTCTTGCTGTATTATAATTTAATATACCAGGTGTTCTGAGAGACTGGCCGCATATTATCACTTGGATTCTTACTGTGGCATCCCGCGTAGAAGAAAAAATTTGTTATTTTAATTTGGCCGCGGGCGTGTAAACTTGTACGAGATATAATCGCGGGACAGATTGCTCCATCTTTTAGGATTTAGGTCATATATTTTGCCTTAAGGCACTCAATTTGCATTGCGAACTTGCCCTGCATTTTCGAAATTTAATTTCAAATAATAGTCGGTGCTATTTCTGTACTGCAAATTAGTCAAATTTTAAAATTGAACTTTTTTCTAATTATTTAAACAAAAAGGGGATCCGATGTCCTTTTCTACTACGATATTAATGTCGACCACGAGAGCGTTTAATTAAAGGAAAGTCCTAAATCTCTAGCCGCGTTGTGAATATTTAGCCATTTTCTCAATAATTATTTCAATTATTAATATTGCGAACGTTAAATTCTTGCTAGCGAATCTTGTATTATTTAGTTCGAAGTGTCTCGCCATTCCGAAATTCGGGATGACTGGCCTATATTTTTCATATTCTTGGCTCGCACTTTTCGGGATGACCAGTCCATCCCCTTTTCCAGCTCTCCAAATTTTTCAAGACGACTGGACGCAGACTATTTAGTTGTAAAAACTGTTTACGGCGTCTATTTTCTTTTACAAATTAAAACTTCCAAATTTGAGTTTATAGCCTCATTTATAAAATAAAATAGATTATTTGATGCAGAGAAGAATAAAATTGATTAGAGAATCGAAATGTTATTTGCAAAGTCGCTTATCCTCCGGTGGTTGTTCGTGTCCCACTCCACCCGGCCAACGACTCTTAAATTTTTTTATAATTCCAAATAGGGCCTTAAAAAAATTTATTTTTGAAAATGAACCAATGATATTTTAAGTCTTAAAAATAGAGATTTGCAACACGATCTGTTTATTATCCAAAACCTGGATTCGAACATATAGCTTTTCCTTATTTCTTACTAACAAATAAATTAGAAAAAAAATTAAATTAGGAAAACCTGGGTAAAACCTGGAAATATTGTTGAAACGTGAAAAAGAATTTTATTAATAATCGGGAATTCCTTTGTTCCATAGCAACATCCACTTTATTTCTATTTTATCTTTGCTTGACTCTTTAGTCGAGAGTCAGAGAGAGGATAATCTGATTGTTTTTTGATGATTATTTAAGTTCTAATGATGTTAATTATACGAGAGGTAAAACTGTTTCTCGCTGAAAGAAGTTGAAAGCTATTGGGATTCTCTGTAAAAGAAACCAGGATAAAGGAAAATAATAATAAAAATCAAATGAATTTATAAGGTAAATAAATTTGATAAAAAAACTCATGATTACTTTATAGAAATTATCTAAAAAGATTCCAACGATTGCAATATCTTCTTGGAAATTCACAAAATGACAGATGAATATCAGGTTCGAATTTTCATTTATTCCTATACGTTGGTTTGGGACAAATTCCTAAAATACATATTTAAATTGTTCGCTGGAAAATATATGATCAGGAAAAAACCGAGAATTCCCAATTGCCTGATCACTAAAAACCCTACAAATGCGGTTGAATATAAACATTGGCTTACTTTGGTTGCTTAGTACTGATTTTTCTCATATTTTCATATAGCTATAATTTTAATGGGACTTAATTGAGAATCTTAATGGGATCCAATAGATTTCTTTAAGTCGGCTTACTCTTGAAAAGTTGCAAAGACGGAAATCGATTTGTTTCATTTGTGGGAAGCAATAAAAATGTAAAGAATCTAAATTAACCCTCAAATTTTGTAGAGATAATTAGGCCATTAGGAAGCCTATTATAGATGCGGGGCCATAGTGATTCGGGTCTAAAAAGTCGTTAATTCCTGCGCTAATGGAGGCGCTCTAAGCGATAATGATTATACGAACATCTGTCTATTCACAGTGCGTGACTTCAAGCATCAAAGCGCCGAATAATTATACATGACAGTCGTACACATATTCGGGGGCACTCAGTGACCCTATGTCATAAATTATTTATTAATTGTTATATCTTCCGCAGCCTTGAGGTATAAACAAAAAAGATCATAAAACATCGTTTGAGCCATGCGTCATTATTTTGTCATTACGAGTTTTTTTATATGTGTCATTTCTGTCCGTCCTTTTTACTTTTTAATCAATCTTTCTTGACTATCTATATTTCTTTTGAAGTAAATTACACTCTTTTTAATCCAATTTGTATTTTTAAGTTGACCCAATAAATTAGTTTTGTACCGCAGTATCGGGAAATCGGAGTGATACTTCAGAACTGAAATATGGACGAGACACGTTTCGCGAAAGCCGAGACGTCTCGTTTCGATCGAAATTTCGATGGGGAGATATTCCACAAATCATTGACAGTTGTCAAGGGACGGATTACTGAAGAAGTGATGGAGGGAGGCAGGGTCAATCTCATTTCTAATATTTCATTTTGCGCGTGTCACTGCGTGACGCGTCAGAATGGCGGAATACCCCCTTCCTGTGGAAAAAGGTCACGTTTCACAAATCATCTCTGTAATCTTTGCGAGAAATTACACTGTGCAACGCTAACTTCAGCGTGAGAAGCGAGTGACAACCGGTTAGAAACCATTGCTGAGATTAAAGCCACGTCGAATATACCATGGCCCATGATAAATGTTCACTGCGTGACGGACACTTGTTTCGAGTTCAAACATTGTTCATTACGTGATACATTCCGGTTTTCTTCATCGCTAAGACAATCAGGATATATCTGTCATTTATTAAAGTCTTTTCGATAACAAGCCAGTCATTTAGAATTATCTACCCAATAATCTTATTTTCGACCAAATGTCGGGACACTAGTCCGTTTCCTTTTCCAGCTCCGTCAATTTTTCTGTACGATTAAACGTAGTCAATAATAATAATAATAATTATTATTATTATTGTTAAAACAATGGAACTTATTCATACAATATTTAGGAGAAAAGTACCATTCAAGATGAACGTCATGCTAAACAAATATTTAAAAAGTAACCTTGTTCTAAGAAAGTAGAGCATAAATAATAAAACTAATATTGCAATAAATAACTAGTTCACTTAAAAGGGGCAACATACATCTGAGAAATTGGTGAATATCATTCAAAGTTTATGTTTTAGCTATATACTTAGTAAAAAGGAATACAAATGTACTCTTTCGAGAATTGCACTCATGAATTTATGGATGTAGTTTAGAACATTGCAACTACTTGCTTGTATTTCAGATAGGTATAATTTTGCATCAGTATTTCAAAGAAAGAGATTTTATTAAACATTTCTCAGAGACAGGGGCCTATCATTTTTATTATTCTACTCTATATATTTTGAATTATTTAATGATACCTCTGAACATTGCATAAATAAAACCTTATGCAGGAACCGTTTCTAACATTTACTAAACAGGAATAAAGTATTTCAATGAGAATTTCAAAGAATTTTCTCACGATTTAAAAATTTTAAAGGGATTTACAACATTTTAAAAAGAAATCACTGTGTTTCATAGGATTGCAAACCTTTTTAAGGATTCAACGAGATTTTATGAAAGTTGTCCAACAGATTTACAAAATGGTTAACTCTGACTCTATATTTATTGGATTATGCAATACAAAATATTATGCAATTAAAAATAAATAAAACAAATAATGATGTAACGTTTATATAAGTACAAAAAGTAACCTGAGCAGCCAAAACGGGTTTCAAGCAGCATTAAACAAAATTAGTATGAGGAAACTTATGTAAGCAATTGTTTGGACCCCCCAACAAATAGTAACGATTATTACGATTTCCTAGAGATCTTCCCCCCAAAAATCCCTTACGTAATTAATGGATGCTCCATTGTGGGATGGGGGGTAGGGGGGGTCATTATGCTTCGGAAATTCGGAAAGTGTCCCTCACTTGAAAAGGTCGGGAACGGGCAAGACAACACTAAATGTGGAACGAGTGTAAGTGTTAATTAATTTAAATCGTCGTTTATCAGGGAGCGAGGTAGAAGTAAACTGCGGGATTCCTAAAACTAGTGTTTCGAAAAATGGGATTCAAGATTTGGGAATAAGCCGGCCTGAATCGTGGAAAAGTGGTGGCGCAACTTATTTATAGACATTTCTGGTGGAAAACAGCCTTACACACCTTCGCCCGTCCCCATACAGTCTTAATCTGGCGTTCTGTGATTTTTAGCTTTTGCACGAATTAAGGTATCCACTTAAAAAGGATACGGTTTGAAGACAGTATAGGAAATAAAACAGAATGCGATGCAGCAGGTGTTATCTATTCCGAAAGGTGACTTTAGGGAGTGCTTTTGGAAGTGGGAGGATTTTTGGAAGAAGGTTGTGGCTTCCAAAGGGGAGTGCTTTGAAGATGATATCATCGCCATTGACCAGAATTAGCTCTTACTCCTTCAAGAGTAACTTCACGAGGTCGGACGCTTTCTCGACGGACCTAGATTCGTTGGAGAAATAATATATATATAAATGAAAAGTAATTAAAATGGAAAACAGTCCTAGCAATTGTTGAGGAAAATCTGAATATCGTATTTAGTTTTTGGTCTGTCCTAACCGCTGCAAACGATCCCGGGCCGCATCGAGTCGGTGCACGGGTTTGATTTACACATAGGACCAGACTGACAAGAGCCACGGGCATCACATAACACCAGACGATCACATTTCTCCCCTGTCTCTGTGACGTTAGTCCGCGTTTTGCTATATAGTCAATAGTCCTATAGTTGTTCGTGTTGTGCCTCCATTTCACATCCGCCTCTCAACCCAACATGTTATATTTGCTCTGCCAAGTTGACAGTATTCATAAAAAATACGTGATAGATTTTGTTCACAGGAAAAGAAAACCGACGGTATCAAAACAGTCCGGAAATTTGATATTTCCGCTTTTTTCGCTTGTTCATTTCAAAGAGTTCCTATATCATTCAATATTGTACGATATCATTCAATGAATATCTAGGTTTTTATAGACAGCAGGATTTTGAAATCTATACTTTTACTCTAATTACTCAATACCCAAGCTCGAATCAATGAAATATTTTTTAATCTTTTACAGTTAGAGTTCCTGTGATTTAGTGTATCATTATCTAACTCTAATATTATTCATAAAAAAAGTTAAATAACTCTTCATATCGAACCGTCTCAGTTTTGCATCCACATATTTAGTTTGCAATAAAGCTAATTTTAAAATGCACATACTTCCCTCTAGTCTCCTCTTTCCTCTCCTGTTCCCCTTGTTAAACGGTCATTCTTTTTGGTTGATAATTCTAATATTATTCTTTTGGTTAAAAATTCATTTGGTTGGAAAGAAACTCGACTTTTTGTTTAAAAATTAAATTCTTGTATAGAAAATGTAATTAGTTTGTTAAAAAGTCATCCATTCGGGCGTAGGTTACTGCGCGGATTGACCTCTCATCCCTGGTTCAAAAAAGGTTCTCTAATCCTACGGGTTACTTCCGCTAAACCTGATACCTCTTGCAAAATTAAATAATCGCAACTTCATCTTTTGAAATGTGCCAGAGAACTGGGGTAATAAATAATATGTACAACAGATCACTGGATGCTAATGAGAAATGGGCGGAAAACTGTAGACTATTTAGATGCAATGCTTTCAGTTTAAACCCAAGACTCGAAATTGAATGGAAAATTCTAAACAGTGCCGTATATATTTTGAAAGTTAAATTTGAGAATTTTTAGGGGTGCAGTAGATTTGCGTTAAATAAGAATAGTATAATGAAAATTTGAACAAAATTGCCACCGGAATAACGAAGACTTGGTAGAGACCTTCCTCGGGCTAACTACAGATTTCTTGTGACTTCCCACGAGACTTCCTCGAAAAGTTAATCGCGCGGTATTTGGAACAGATCTCTCGAGTGTTTCCGTCAGAGTTACGAATTTTCCCGACAGGGATTTCGCCGTACCGGCCGGCTGGAGCAAGAGTTCTCGTGACGCACTGAGACTTACTATGAGACTAACTGGGACCAACCAAAATAGAATTCAGAGTTTCCTACTGACCGCGACAGGGACCACCGTAAGTCCGGGAGTCACTTGAAATCTCAGTGACAGTAGGAAATTCCACTATTAAAAATTCATCTGTTGAAAATTGCACTGTTGAAAATGTAATTTTCTTCCATTTTTCTTTTTTGAAAATTCAACTCTTTTTTAGATACTTCTAAATTTTTCTACTAAAATAGGTAAATATGTTGAAAACGCAATGTTCAATTTTCTTCTATTTTTCACGGTTGAAAATCTAACTATTTTGTTGACAACTTAATGATTTTTTATTAGAAATGTTCAATTTGCTTTAATTTTATTATTATTATTATTGCACCATTAAGCCGTTTCTCTTTCGGGGTAGGCGTGACTCACTCGGTAGGGAGGGGAGTAGTGTGAGGAAGGGGTTAT